>APFE030835608.1:0-46114 GCA_000404065.3 Pinus taeda | reverse complement strand
AGTCCTCATTTTTATTTCCCATATATCAAAGTCCCCATCGAACCTTGGAGCCTCAAATAAATGCTTTCAAATAGATTGCCTTCTATTTTAACAGAGGAGGGAGACACAACCTTAGGGGATTTGGACACTTTCTTCTTTGACCTTGCCATTCTTAACTATTTTTAAAATCCCTGACTGTGTTTTTAAAATGACTCACTGTTTCTTCAACAGCAACTCAAAAACTTGAGAAATACCTGAATCCCTTTGGCTGAAACTTTACACAATTGAAGAGGCTTTACTGCTGCTGCAACAAGGGTCTTTCCTTCAGCTTCTTTGACACTTCATAGAACATGAACCTGCTCTGTCACCATCAAAGAGCCTGGACTAGCTCTGATACCACTGTTGAGTATTTTTGCAATGGGAAAATACCAAAACCAAACATTAACTGAACACAGAGTCAATGCTCTGTTTTTCTTCCTCAGGATCTTTTGTGCATAGGGAAGCTATTAAAAAAAAATTACTGAACATAGTATTTCACCACCATAAAATGATTTCCATTCATTAAAATAAATTCACTGATACACATTCATCCTCTTTGCTGAGCGGGATTTACCAAAAACAACATTCAACCAAAACTCTGTTTTCACCTGAGAATTTACTGAGACACATTCATCCTCTTTCACTCAGAGGAATTCACCAAAACATTACAAAAGAAATTACTCTTTCTTCTTTGAAATTTTACACCACTGTGTGTAAATATTTCATTTACATTCACTGCTGTGTGAAAACAAAATTACAGGGATTTATAGTTTTACCTTTTCACTACTGTGTGAAACAATTCATGGTTTTACACATACCTCCTCTGGTTTTCTTTCATTCACCTCTTCAACTCTTCTCCTACATTGCTGTGCGTTCTTTTTCATTTCTTACATTTCACTTACAAATTTTTTTTTTACGCCTGCTGCGTTTTCACCATCTCCTCACACTACATTTCAACCCAAAAAAAAAATCATTCGCACTTCTGTGCGTTCTTCCCCTGCATTACAATGTCTGTTCTCTGGTCCTCATTCGCTGCTGCGAACTCAACACAATTCACCGTGTGCGATCCCCTTGTTTTCATAGGCTGTTGCGAACCCAGGTTCTACACCTCCCCGTGTGCAATACACATAACAAAAAAAAGGTCAACACGCATACATTGAGTATACCAAACAATTCATATGAAATTTAATAAAACTTACATACCCCATACTTCCGTATACAGTAAGAATTAACGTGCCGTAAAACATTAAAGACATTACCAATAAATCATATCATGTCATTAACTTAGGGTATGGGCTCAACTTTACTCCACGCATTTAATTTAGTTTTACCAGACCCCGTATGCACCTTCCCGCGATCGGACGGCGGAGAGCATTCCTTTTTGATCGGACGCATATCGGATGGGGTGTTTTAACTGACCTTTATCGTCCGAAAAGTGCTTGAGGGTGATGTCACGGAAATCCAGGTGCCTCCTCCAAATTGCATCGGAGCCCCTTCGTACGGAAACCTTTCATGCCAAAAAGCGGTCCGATAACTTACCAGCGGTTTCAGGTTTGCTGCTGGGTGGTTTTGACATTGGTACCGCGCGGTTGAATGCTGGCCCGCCCGCGCAGTGGAAATTATAATTTCAACAATACATAAATTATTACATAATGAAACATGATAAAAAGAAAAGTGCGAATTCCTGAACTTCAATCTGCTGCTAATTTCATCAACTTTCACAGATCAAAACCAAAAATCCTCACACACCCTACAAACCAAAACAATCTTCATCCTCACATATCAAAATCAGATGAAACCAAAACAGAAATAGAAAAAACGAAATATAAATCGCAACAATGAAAAAAATCGCAACGCAGCAATACAACAGAAAAACATTAAACTGTACATGGCCATGCTTGACACCGGATGGTAAAAACAAACAGCAAAAAAATCACTTTCTAGTCAGATCACTCCTCTTCAATTTTGACTGCTCCATCCACAAATGGGTCATTGTAGCTATAAGGATTTACTTATTTATTTTTTTCCACTTAAAAAAGAGTACAAGTTGGCTTGCAAAGTTGTTAGAGGGAGAAAGCGGAGTCACACATTCAAGGGTGAATTCTACCCTAAAGTGGTGAAAGAAAAACGTGAACAAAAATTGAACGTTTATAACCAGACCAAAGACGTCTACATCATGGAAACAATAATGCCAGGAGCAAAACTCAGCGGCCGAAAATAAAAAATTATATACATATATGGCCATTTCGAAGACAGAAAAAACAATTATATACATTCATGGCCCTCGAAGGAAGAAAGAAAAACAATTATATAAATTCATTGCTATTTCCCAAAAGGTAAAATTTAGAAGACGATGGAAAAATGATAAAAATAAATAAACCAGCTAAAACGCTGCCCGAGCGGAAAACCCTAACAGAAGAATCTGCAGTTCTTGTATGCACGGGAAGTGTTGTCCAGCGAGAATGAAACCGGAACATTATGTCTTTATTAAAAGGAGAGAAGCAACAGATTCGAAACAATCTGAATGCAGAGGTTTATCGACCGACACCCAGCGGCCGCTAGACATGGTCGCTGAACACTTTGCACCCAGGCTGCCAAGCGTCCGAAATCGCCCGCCCACTGATCGATTCCATTTGCTCCCACTCGGATACCTATATAGACTGCATTTCATCTCCCACGCACATTTTCTTGCTCTTACGTTTCAGCCTCATCCGCATAGATTGTAATGAGCTTCATCCGCATAGAATGACTGCATGTCCTCTACCACGCACATTTTCTTGCTCCTACGTTTCATGCACGAAAATGGAATCCGACATTGAAGCACAACAAACGTTTCAACCAGTAATGTAGTGGGTACGTTTATCTGGTCTACTCCTTCTATGCCGTACATTCCAATTTAATGGCATGGCAACCATTATATGTCGTTTTATTGAAAATTTCAAATCCGTCTCCCTAGAGGGTCGCTTGGTACCGTGAGGGAATTATACAAGTTGGCAAGTAAGATAAGGAATGAGATTTATTTATTTATTTATTATTTATTTATATTTATTTTTTTTTTTTAATTATTTATGGTATAATCATTTAATTGGATAAATAAATTTTTATTATTTAAATTTAATTTTATTAATTCAATTTTTAAAATAATTAAAATTTAATATATTTTTCTATGGAGTGAAATTTCATCTTTGAAGAAGTTAAGGAAATAGATTTACACAGTAAAACCTTGAAAGCTCACCTAGATACATTTTACAATAATGAAAGTTTACATTTTTTAATGGTAAACAAATTTTCTATGGGTGTGCATGACAAGCGTTTCTAAGAAAGTGTGTGTGGTTTGGTGAAAGTATGTGGTCTAGCACCATTAGGCAATCATTATATGTGGATTTACTAAAAAAAATAAATCTGTCCAGCTACAAACTATGGTACTACTATTAGGAAATAGATTTACACTCTAAAACCTTGAAGGCTCACCTAAATACATTTTGCAATAATGAAAGTTTACCCTTTTTATGGGTAAACAAATTTTCTATGGGTGTGCGTGACAAGAGTTTGTATGAAAGTGTGTGTGATTTCGAGTCGTGTGAGGTTTGGTGAAAGTATGTGGTCTAGTACCATTAGGCATTCATTATATGTGGTTAATTAAAAAAAAATATGTCAAACTACACACTACCGTAGTACTGTTAGGAAATAGATTTACATTGTAAAACCTTGAAAGCTCACTTAGATACATTTTGCAATAATGAAAGTTTACCTTTTTTATGGGTAAACAAACTTGCTATGGGTGTGCATGACAAGAGTTTCGATGAAAGTGTGTGCGCTTTTTAGTTATGTGTGAGGTTTCGTGAAAGTATGTGGTCTAGTACCATTAGGTAGTCATTATATGTGGTTTTACTAAAAAAAACGTCCAGCGACAGGTTACCATAGTACTGTTAGGGAGCCATTATACCTGGTTTTACTGTAAAAAAAAATATGTTTGGCAACAGGTTGGTGTAGTACTATTAGGCAACCATTATATGTTGTTTTAACCAAAATTTGAAATTTCCCTTCTATCATTAAATTGTTGTATCCATTTTGAATATCCCATTGAATTATCTAACTTGGGAGGTATTCCACAACCCTAGGGGTTTGGTTTGTGTGAGTTTGCACCACAAAAGGGTTTGTCGGTGAAGAACCCAAGCATTGGGGTTTTGTACCCCAAGGTATGAGTGTGAAATCTAGCAAAATAATTATTATTTATCAATCATTGCAAGTGAACCCTAAAAGGAGCTAAGGTAACCTAAGGAAACCATGACGAGGTTTTAATTAAGTGAAAGAAATTGTTGCCTTAATTTAGTTGGGTTTATTATTGTAAAAGGAAAAGTATGTTATGCTTGAAGAAGACCCTATAGAGTGTTAGACGCTGCCCAAGAGAAACTGTAAGAAAGCAAGTGGTAGATGATTATAAAATAGATCAAAATGATGGCTTATCTCATGTAATCATGCCCTAGGAAGAGGTCTAAGTACCTCAGGATCATCTCTCCACCAGCCTTTGCTGACGCCTAGATTAAGTATGATGTTGTTTATTGAAAATTTCAAATCCGTCCCCGAGAGGCTCACTTGGTACCGTTAGTGGATTATACAAGTTGGCAAGTAAGACGAGGAATGATTTTTTTGATTTTTTTGAAAATTATTTATGGTATAATTATTTAATTGTACAAATTAATGTTTTTTTATTATTTAAATTTAATTTTATTAATTCAATTTTTAAATAATCTAAAATTTAAAATTTCTTTTTATGGAGCGAAAGTTCACCTTTAAAGAAGCTAAGGAAATAGATTTACACCGTAAAACCTTGAAAGCTGACCTAGATACATTTAGCAATAATGAAAGTTTACCCATTTTATGGGTAAACAAATTTTCTATGGGTGTGCATGACAAGAGTTTCTAGGAAAGTGTGTGTGCTTTGGTGAAAGTATGTGATCTACTACCATTAGGCAGTCATTATATGTGGTTTTACTAAAAAAAAAAATATGTCTAGCTACAGACTACCGTAGTACTGTTAGGAAATAGATTTACACTGTAAAACCTTTTTGGCTCACCTAGATACATTTTGCAATAATGAAATTTTACCCTTTTTATGGGTAAACAAATTTTCTATGGGTGTGTATGACAAGAGTTTGTATGAAAGTGTGTGTGGTTTCGAGTCATGTGTGAGGTTTGGTGAAAGTATGTGGTCTAGTACCATTAGGCATTCATTATATGTGGTTTACTAAAGAAGAAAATATGTCCAACTACAAGCTACCATAGTATTGTTAGGAAATATATTTACACTGTAAAACCTTGAAAGCTCACTTAGATACATTTTGCAATAATGAAAGTTTACCTTTTTTATGGGTAAACAAACTTGCTATGGGTGTGGATGACAAGAGTTTCGATGAAAGTGTGTGCGCTTTTTAGTTATGTGTGAGGTTTGGTGAAAGTATGTGGTCTGGTACCATTAGGTAGTCATTATATGTGGTTTCACTAAAAAAAAATACGTCGAGTGACAGGCTACCATAGTACTGTTAGGCAGCCATTATACCTGGTTTTACTATAAAAAAAATATGCCTGGCAATAGGTTGGCATAGTACTGTTAGGCAACCATTACATGTCGTTTTACACAAAATTTCAAATTTCTCTTCTATCATTAAATTGTTGTATCCATTTTGAATATCCCATTGTATTATGTAGATTGGGAGGTACTCCACAACCCTAGGGGTTGGGTTTATATGAGTTTGCACCACAAAAGGGTTTGTGGGTGAAGACCCCAAACGTTGGGGTTTTGTACCCCAAGGTATGAGTGTGAGAATCTAGCAAAATAATTATTATTTATCAATCGTTGCAGGTGAACCCTAAATGGAGCTAAGGTAACCTAAGGAAACGATGACAGGGTTTTAATTAAGTGAAAGAAACGGTTTCCTTAATTTAGTTAGGGTTATTATTGTAAAAGGAAAAGTATGTTATGCTTGAAGAAGACCCTATAGAGGGCCAAGAGAAACTACAAGAAAGCAAGTGGTAGATCACTATAAAACAGATCAAAAGGATGGCTTATCTCATGTAATCATGCCCTAGGAAGAGGTCTAAGTACCTTAGGAGCCACATAGACCTAATGGAGGATGAGTGAGAGCATAAAAGTGTAGATCCAAGACTAGAAAAAGTGTGAGGTTGCTCAAAGTTGTGGGGAAGGTTCTCCATGTCATTTTTTCCTCAAGGAAGGTAGAACTACACAAGAAGAGGAGGCTCTTTCTATGTAAAGGTATAGGCCTAAGAAGGGCTAATTCCATGGTTTTACAGAACTTAATTCATTGCCCTTAGATATGGTTTTGGATGCACTTAGATTGTGCTGGAAGAAAGGTCGAGACCCTTAGAAATCATATCATGACCTAGAGATAAGGCCTCATATCTAAGGCCATTTTTTTGTGGTTGTGATATGACACTGGGGTAGCCAATGATCTATATAGGAGAGCGAATTTAGGGCATAAGTGAATGAGAATGCATAGTGAGGAATAGGGCCAACGAATGAGCAGACAAGGAGAGAATGGCCTAAGTGATGGGTTGTCTCAAGGGTTTTGAGACAACAAAAAATCTACTAGCTATAGATCAGTGAAGCATTAACTATGTGCGGCTATCCTTAATGCCTAAATCATGGTGAGGATTCAGTTTTAAACTCACCTAGTTATGTGCACAATATGGAGGTCAAAAACCTTATAATGAGACATCCATGTGTGGTATGTTTCAGGTATAAGGGTTGCAATTGTACACATAAATTTCACAAAGAAATAGGTGGTGAGACCTTGTTCAAATTGATGAAAGAATAATAAGAATTAGGATTGTGTGGTGGGTTTTCTAGAGATGAAGGATAGCGAGTAGAATCAAGGTAGTAGTGATAATAAAGAAGGTATGTTCATAATTCATGAGCAACAATGGTTTTTGGTGCCCTAGATCTTTTAGATTTGAGGATCAAATCATAAGTGGATGTGAAAAACAAGGAATTGGTGCTTCCATCTTAGTGGATGTCTAAAGGATAGCTTGGAGGTTGGTACCTCCTACAAATGGGTGCTTGCATAAATCCATGAAGTTGGTGCTTATCTTAAGCTAATTAGCTATCTATAGAAGAAGGAAGTTGGTGCTTCCTACTAGTGGGTGCTAGCAAACAATATAAGGGAGTTGGTTCTTCCTATGGGTGGGTGCTCACAAAGATTGATGTAAATAGAGTAGGAGCTCATATTTTACATCATAATACAAACAAAGCTTTGGTGCTTTTTTTCTCGAAAGGGTTTCCAAATTAAACCTATGTGTCTCATGTGTATTTTTCTCATGGTCTGTGTTCATGTGTTGATTTTTGTTTCTACCACATGTTTTAGTTGTTGATGACTCACATGAATGGTTGCAAAGATTAATTGAAATTATAAAGTGGTATTAAAATAAAATTATCCTTAATATTGATTCACTCCTCACTTCGTATAAATTATTGTTTCCAACAAGTGTTATCAGAGTTAGTTCCTTTAGGAATATTTTAACCACTTGAAGGTAGATAAAAAAAGAAACACAGTTAATGAGAATTGGCTAACACCAGGAGTAACATTTTTATATGGAGC
Source organism: Pinus taeda (assembly GCA_000404065.3). Classification (NCBI taxonomy): domain Eukaryota; kingdom Viridiplantae; phylum Streptophyta; class Pinopsida; order Pinales; family Pinaceae; genus Pinus; species Pinus taeda. The sequence goes on along the minus strand of APFE030835608.1, from coordinate 38,480 downwards.
AAATCATGTGCTCTATAAGTTTAGATTGGAAGTTTACTTAAAGGTTGTTGATTTAGATGCATGGCGCTCTATAGTGAATGCAGTAAAGCATGTGAATGATAGTGAAGGAAGAAGGATTATCTTGAAGGGAATATCAGATTCATACTCCAAAAATGTGATCCATTGCAAGTATGCTAGAGAAATGTGGGACAAGCTCCATTTTATATATGGAGGTGATAGCCTTGAGGCTCAAGAGAAAGTTGACAAACCTTGTTTTTTAAGTAGTGAACCAAAATCTACATAAGCCACTACTGGAAATAAAAACAAGAATAAAATGAACAAGAGGTAGAAGAAATCATCCAAGAAGGAAAATGCTCAAAGGAACAAAGATCTTCCTCCAAATGTGCAAGATGTTGACCATCACTCCAAAAGTGAAGAATAAGACTTGGATGAGAGGCCAAACTAATGAGAAGGTATATTGTTGATCTATGATAAATGTAAAGAAATAGGTCAATCATCATCTAGATGATCAAGTGCATCATTGGAAAATAGAGATTGGCATACATCTAGTAGTTGTGAAGATAAACCTACTTTTGTATCAATAACTAGTGAAGGTACCTATGAGGAAGATGGAATAACACCTTATGAGGATACTGAGAATAGATCCCATGAGTGTTCAATGTCCATAGGAGAAAATGAAAGTATCCTTTGTAGTGATGAAGAAGGAATACTTTTCAGGCCTACTGGAGATTCTCTAGATACATAGAGGAATCTAGATCTTGCTTTTGATGATGTTAGCACTTTGGATAATGAAGGAAATGATCTAGATGAGAATATTTTAAAAAAGAAACTTATCTCTTCATTAGAAAAGATAAATGATATTTTAGAAGAAAATCTCAAGCAAAAGTAGCAGTTGCGAGAATATGAGCTTGAGAATGAAAAATTGATCAAAAACAATAATTTATCTTAATGCTCAACAAGGAGAAGTCAACACATTGAATGAGATTTTGACAAATCAACTCAATGAAAGTAAATATTAATGTGAGAGACTACAAGCTGAAGTAGTTTCATTGAAGCATGATTTATAAAATGCAAATACTCAGTTGCCTCAATATCATAAGCTTTTAAAGAGCACAAAGGATTTGGATGACAGCTTCATCAGACATAGGTATCCTCTCAACAAAAATAGGCTTGGAAATAGAAAATATGCAAACTCCAAGAGAGACGAAGGGAAATAATCAACTATCGAGGTTGAGGCAATTAAAGGATTCAAAAACAACAAAAGAAGAGGGGTTGTTGGATAACACCAATGACTAGGAAAGCAACAACAACAAAATAACAAGCAACAATAGATGAATAAGCAACAATGAGGAAATGGAGCGATAAATCGACAACTCCAAATGCAAGGGAAATAGATGAATAACCAGAAGAGATAACAACAACAAATAATTGTTCAAGTTATAATTTCAAACAACTATGGAAGACACATGAAGAACCAACTGGAGCCATTTATCCTTCAAGGACATGATCATCAAAGAAAAAACCCTCACAGGTATGGAAGTTGGTTCCATGGTTATTATTTTTCTTGCAATAACTATGTGCATAAAGCCATAGGTTGCAAACGACATGCAAGAAAACATAATATGTTGGGTGGCAGAGACCCAAGAATGCATAATATTCCCATGAGAGAACATTCTAACAACGCGAGAAGACATAGCAAGAATTTTTTTAAGAATATCAATTCTTTTGTCCCATTCCCTATCCATATTGAATGCTCCAACTATAGCAATTTTGGGCACAAGGAAGAAGGTTGTAAATATGAGAAGACTGATTTGTAAATTGTCATGGATATTCCACCGGATGGTTCTTCACAACAAACATGATAATAATATATTTAAATTTTGAATTTTTACACTATTACAATTTATTAAACTTCTAGATCTGTAAATTTAATTTTAATTAGTGCATGCATGGAAATGAAAATAATGCAGAAAAGTAGAGAACGACAAAATAATCTCACACACACATGATACACAAGATATATTTTCTCAAAAACCCTTTCAGGAGAAAAGATAGCTGGAAGGTGAGGCTGCTTCACTCTCTTTCTCTGTCTGGAAAGTAAGGTTGTAGGTACAAAGAAGTAATTTCTAATTCCCGTGGGATACTATAGTGAAAAGGTCATCTCTATGTTCTCTACCTCCTATCTTTCATGGCTATATTTTCTCAACTATGGAATAAAAGTCTCTCGAAAGAATGGAATACCTCTTCCTCCTAATGGCTCAGTTATAACACAACTCAATAGCATACTAGTGTTTAAGTTTCACTACATCAACTCTTAACTAAATTTACAAAATAAACTCTTCTAGAGTTTTTTACATCAAAAACATGTGGCTAGCCCCTTTTCCATGAATAATGGGGGTTGACATGACATCCTCCTAAATTATAGGTGTGAAAACAAGAAGGTTAACTTATGAGTGACATAACTTTTTCATATTGACTCTGACTGACACGCTTCATATGTTGTTGGAATGATCTCTGTGTGTAGAACAATTTGGAAAAGTTTTGGGCTAAAGAAGAAATCTTTACCCACAAAAAACATTGCTTGGTGCTTCAAAATTCTCCCACAAGGTTTTAGAGCCCATTTCACCAAACTAGGGCCCATAGGTAAAAACAGTCCCTTGAGTTGATTCCTCCACTTTTTCCACTTTGAATGCATCGAGATGGATGAAGAATAATATAATGATGCAATCCGGATCAAAGACAAGGCATGTGCCTTAGAATATGCATGAAAATGTACCAGCTCGATTATTGAAGAAAAGGTCTAATTTTTCAATTAAGAAAACCTGACTAATTTTTCTATATTCCATAATGGCCTTTGCTAAATTGTTTGATAAAATCTTACTCCAGTTCATAATCGTTGCATTCAATGTTGTGTCAATTAATGGGATCTATTCAATAGAATATTTGGTGCTATCGGGTTTACCGAATAACCTACACATCATTGCTGCAACAAAACTATGACGGGTAGAGAGGGATGCTATCCGGTACATACCAGATTTATCCCATTTGAATTTGCCTCCGCTTGACCTCCAGGTCTATGTAACATTCAACGAGTCTTCGTTCTCATTCGAGAAATGTTCCAGGAATTCTTTGTTATAGAGCTTTTGAGGTTCTAGTAGCTGATACATTTGGCATAGATTTTCTACTGTGAAAGACCCCATGACCTCTTGTCTTTTATTCTTGAATGTTCTTTCTAAGATATCTACCTCTTCAGTTACCTCCTTCTGTTGTTATAGTCTCCTCCACTATCACTAGTACTCTCTCAGTGATTCCTTTTCATATCAATGACTGTGTTTGTTAGTTTCTTAATGATCTGCTGCAAACCTTCCAGATTCTTGGTGCCCTTTTCTTTGGTTTCAGCCCCTTTATTATCACTCCCATTATTCTTCTTGGATGTTTGAGAGGCTTTCTTCTCTCCGATTGTATGGTGGCATGTTGTGAGACTAAGAATTTCATTCTCGACTTTTACTGCTTCATCGATAGCACCTTGTAAGGTCTGCGTGTTACTCCTTTTGACCCACATCGCAGTAGGGATAGGGAGAGCAGTGATGTAGAATTCCAAGAGCACCTCTTCTGTAGGTCTAGCGGTGGCTAGGATTTTGTTGAGCAAGGTGTTGAACTGGATATTAAAATCCTTAACCTTTTCTTTGGTTTCCATTTTCAAATGGGATAGTTCTAGGACTAAGGCAGCAGGGGTTTTTTCATCACCATACTTGTCTAAAAAGGCTTGTTGAAAGGCAGCCCACGAAGTGATTGATCCAGTTCTCAAGCTAAAGTACCATGTGGAAGCTGCACCAGTCAAGGTAAAATGGAATAGGCAACAGACTATATCTTCATCAACTACCCCCAGCATGCACACGACGAGGAAGAACGAATTGATATGGTTTTCAACAGTGTCTCCCTGCTCAGGGTCGAATTTAGGTAGTACCTTTTCTGCATTCTTGGGTAAGGGATGCTACTGCCTAGGTATCGTCGCGGCATCTTGAGCGACCCAGGGAGGCAGTGCTCCCGAAGGAGGTGGGAGTTGGTTTCCACCCGGTGGAGGAATATTAATCATGTCAAGGATAGGGATGTTCTGGTTGAGGTTTTCTCCATTAGGATTTTCCAAATCAGGCCAGGGATTGATTTTAGAAGGGGAATCCTCAGGAATTTCTTGCCAAGGAGAGTCGATGCTCTGTAAGGAATCAAGCACAATATCTTCAAGAGAAGGGGTTGTAGATGTCTCTTCGTTTATGTGATAGACCCTTGGTTTTCTTTTTGCTATCAGAGATAATGACTCAAAGATTGGGAGTTGTGATAGGGAATGAGCGTAAGCCCAAGTAAGTCTTATGATCGGTCGTTCCTAAGAGATAGGATACTCCCATAGTGTCTCTTCTTCGAAATGAGGCTTTTCCGAATGAGAAGAGGGGTCTTTTCGACCTTCACAATCCATGTATTAATCTTCTTGAATCCATGGGTGGCACTTATAGATGAAATCTTGAAAAGCTGTGGACGGCGGTTCAAGCCCTCCTTCTAGTGCCAATTTGTTGACATGGTGAATGTTCACTATACCAACAAGGGGAACTAACCTAATTGCAAGCCCCAATTAGACCTACTTTCATTTGGAATGGCTAGTTCCAATAGGTTTTAACAGACCCCATAAACTATTAAATGCGTTGATAGATTGCTTCCGGGAGGAAGACTTCAATTAAATCAACAAAATAAAACAGCTAACCTCTATGTATTAAATCCTATCTACACTACTTCTAACTACTCTAATCTAGCTCTAGTTATCCTAATCTATCTTGCAGGAGCATGATGAAAGAGATTAAACACCATAAATAAATTCCAAATCTAAAAGAATAAATTACTGAGTTCTTAGATGAACAATACTGTATTAGAGCTTGATTGCAATCAGATGACTCATACAAAAATACACATTCCTCTCCGTACAAGTAAACTAGCAACTGGTGTTTAATATGGTTTTGAATCAAAGATCACTCATGAGTTAACCATGTAATTGAATCATATTCAAATAAACAAGACTAATCATGAACAATATGCCATCAATATCCATAAACACAAATCACATTTATATTCATGCCAGCAGCAACACTCTGCTTCAAAACACCTCAAAGCAAAGGAAAATAAATCAGAAACTACAGGCTCCTTCTTCCACCAAACAGTCTTCCTTATTCACAATAAATCAAAACTGTTCTTATTAAAACAAAAGCCCCTTCTCCTCTTCAGAGGTAATACTTATGCAAAAGCCCTTGACTCTAGGTCTACCTTGCCTCTTCATCTTCCCCACTATTTTCGATATGCAAATCGAGTATACAGAGATAGGATCGTCAGCGTAACCGTTGACATGTAGAAAGCATATCAGCTAGAGAGATTCATTTCCCGAGGAAGTCAAGAGATGTTGGTAAAAAGGGTGACTATGTGTCGCCTTCCCATGATAAAAACGAGGACAAATTTGCTTTCGGAATGTACAGGAAAAGTGTGGGGCTTCGACCTGGAACGCTTGAGGCCAGACCTCTAAATACAATGCTTCCACATACATGACTCTTCGAATCCACTCCTGTGTCCTTTATTTCTCGCTTGTAGAGATAATTATCATTAGCTTCATGATTGTGAACAATATAACAGCAATGTTCAAACAAAACATAAGCACTTCCTTCATTAACTTTTATAAAACTACAGGAACAAGTGTGAAACTGGATTTACGCATAAAACACAGGAAACACACAATTTCCCACTCAATCCATAGGCTTGGCATGGTTTTTGAGGGCTTCACTTAATCGCAATCAGGTATCGTCCCCTCTGCGGGTCGCAGTACCCATGCCTTCCACTTCCTCGATGTGTGATTACACTATCGGGACTTCACAGGCCCGCATTTTACACTAAAAACCCGCTCCCTTTGTTATATCGGGAATGTTGGAAAACATGGGAAAACAAAGAAAATCCTGCCCTAATCACTTAGGCGAGACCTCAAATTTTATGTATCAGAGCCTATAAATGTCGTTGGGTCTGACATATTGCATATCGCAATATGTACAAGCCTGGGGCTCCGTCGATTGCAATATCCGACTGGGTTTCGAACTCGAAAATATATATATCATTTTTGATAGCTCGGCGGGTCCGCCATATCGCCGTACACATTATGTATAAGGCCCAGGTTCCACCGATATGCGATATGCGATATGGCCCCAGACCTGACATATGTATGAAGTATGGTTAAAAGTGTCATCGGGTCCAGAGCATCGTGGTGCACCTTATATGTATAAGCCTTAGACCTAGGCCGATTGTGATGTGCGATGGGGTTTTAGATCCGACATATATGTATATTGTGGTTTATAGTGTCGTTGGGTCCGGTGCCTTATGGCATGCGTTATGTGCCAAGATTGAGTGCGATAAACAAAAGAGGGATGGTTTACGCATGTCTGTGAAGTCTTTCATTGAGTTAAAATGGAAATGAGGCGCGATAGAAAGTTTTGTGTCTTAAGTACACAAACGACTATAGTGAGGGTGGGAGTGATTATGCGTGCGGACATAAATATACTATGGATGCTTATGAGGATTTGAGAAGTCCTAACGAAGGGAATGAAGGCTGGGCCATGAATGAACCATGCAGCAGAGACTTATGCAATAGCTTAGCCATCAGGATCGACAATTTGACTCGGCAAAGAGTTAACATCAGTGGGATAAAACAGATCATTACGAAAGATGAAAGATCAAACTTCTAGGGGATCCATTGAAAATTTGCTATCAGAGCATGTTTTTTTTAATAGAGTGGTAATTGTAGCCACAACATTACCATTAAACACATTCAAACTATATAAACATTTCAAAATTTTATAATGTAATTCTAAATATTTATATTTTTTTTGTATAATATATTATAATTTTATAATCAATAATATTATATTATAAAAATGAAATATTATATTTATATATTTTAAAAATATAAATAACATAATAATAGATAATTTATCTATAATATCAATGTAAGTTTTACATCTACATAATTAATTAAAAATCCCATTTAATATATTATTTTAATTAATAAAGTATAATTTTTTTATTTTGGTTATATTATTAATCTCTACATTTATTATCAAATGTAATTTTATATTTACTTATAACATATAAAATTGGAATGTTGCATGTGTTAGTAAACAGAATGTATAGCATTTTAGTGTAAAATTTCAATTTAGTTTTAATTTATTTTTGTTTAATTTAACTCATATAATATTTTATTTTAATTATGTTAGGTTGAACTTAAGAATATTGATTTTTATTAAATATTTATTATATAATATATATATAAATATATCACATGATATATAATATATTATTTCTAATGATGTCATATTTTTATTTAAATTATATTTTTATCATTTCATACGTATAAAAGTATTATAAACTAATCTATATTACAAAAATATATAATTATAAAGATTTAGATATTATATTCTTTTAATCATATGACTATGAAACTCTCAGTTAGATCAACTTCTCTCTGTTTTTATTTTATTGTTATTTATTATTTATTTTATTATTTTTTTATGATTATGGTGTTGCTACATCCATGCGAAAATCTTAGCAGATCAACCTTGAAGGGAATCAAATTTCGCTGGCCAAATTAATGAGGCCTAATCCCAAGGTCATCGAGGAGAATTGACCATGTGACCTCCAAATATGTGAGATATTTGACAACTAACAACTAAAGCTCACGAGTTAATCTTTTTTTCCAAGGAAAAAATTGAAATTTTTGTTAAGGCAATAAAAAGTTACATTTGTAGATGCATTTAAGCATTCTAAGTACTGTATGTTCACAAAAAACATATAACTAAACCATCTTTGGGTTGATCATAGCAAAAGCTACTCAGACCCAAATGCCAAAAAAAACCATGTTGAGATCTCGAGCCTGCACATTAATGAGGAAAACGACCCATGCATACATATCCATTTTTTTACAAAAGTCCTATAAAGAGTATACCATAATCCATCAAAAAATATATGAAATCTTTTATGATGAAACCCTCAAAAGTCAAATGACAGAGTTGATAAAAACATTTTGTTGACAGACCATTCAAATAAAAAATTGTATGGTTGTTGATCCAACACACGGATCCAATCCTCTTCCACTTTAGTTATGCGGTAATTGCGCAAAGCTTGTTGCAGACACTCCTTAGGAAGGAGGTTTTCTTCTGTATTCCACTCCCTGTAGATGTGGCAAGTAGTTACAAGATCAAAACTCTGTTTTAAATGTAAAAATTCTTCTAATAATGGAATCAAAATATATTTTTGACATCTCTGTACTCCGTTAAACCATTTTATAACATTCAATGAGTCACCAAAGATTTGAACCGATCCCATCCTCATATGGATAAAGCCAACATAGTAATAATTTCAAGGATTGAATTTCTTCATGTTGTTTGAACCTGAGCCAAGGCCCATCGAAGCTTTCAAATTTTTGTGGTTGTTGACATGGATAACTGCCCCAAACCACATTTGTTATGAGAGTTGGATGCTCCATCAAAGTATGCCCAAGGTAAATCAACCCTAATATGTTCTTCTCTAACGATCCTAAGTGTCTTGTTTGGAGTTGGCAAAGGGATTAGAGCAAAAATAGAGGCACATTCAACAACAATTGAGGGATGTGAAGGGGTCATATCTTGGAAGATGCCCTTGTTTCGAGACAACCAAATGCCCCAAGAGATGATCAAAGGGAGATTTCTGTGGTTTTCATTCGAAGCATAATTCCACCATATTTACGAGGTGTCCCTAATATTTTCCCCATTCCGTATTTGAGATATCCCAATAGTCTCAGAGTTTCTTCCTAGATCTTATTGTTGAACGGAAAACTTAAGAAAAGGTGGTGGATAGTTTCTTCTGAGCTTTTGCATAGAGTACACCAGTCGGTTCCTTGTTTTTTTCACTTCTAGAGGTTATCCCACGTAGGTATTTTGTTTTCCACGATACACCAAAAAAAGAGTCTTGATTTTGTGGCTTGTCAATTTCCATAGAAGTTTGCACCACCATTTCTATACCCCCCATGCCCTTCTGTCCATAAGGTAGTTGTAACCATACTTTGGAGAATATTTCCCTCTAGGAGCATGTACCCATATGAGCACATCTCGTCGATCTCCTTAACCGAACATTTGTGTGATGCAGTTCTATAAGGTAATTTTTCCATTCCTCTTCCCAAGGGGACTCTAGTTGCACGTCCTCCGCTGATTTTCATCCCTGATGCTAAATAGTAGAGAAATCCTCCCTTGCAATTTGATACAAAAAATGAAGCCCTTGGGAATGCAAGCAAAACATAACCTCCCTTGAAAGGGAAAAACCTTCATTGCACCCCACCCACGGGTTGGATCTATTATGAGGTTCTCCCCATTTCCAATGTGCCAATCCAGACCATCTTCTATTACGCTGAAAGAGTCTAATGTCTCCTTCCATACTGCAGAAGCATGGACGGGCTTTTTATCAGGTCTACACATCCATTCATCAATGGGAGCAGGGTCTATATATTTCCTTTTGATAACTATCATCCACAAATTCTCCATTTATTATAACCTCCACCCTGACTTTGCAGCTAATGAGGGTGCAAAAAATGAGAGAACTTTTATGTCCAAACCTGCCCATGTAACTTTGTCCCAAGATGCCCATGGCAGTACTGTATCCTCCTTTGTTCTAGCCCAAAGAAAACAGCTACACACTTTCCTAATCTATGTAAGTATACCTTTTAGGACCCATGTGAGAGCGATCCAGTAGACTAGAATGGTAAGAAGGAATGATTTAATTAGAACTAATCTCCCAGCTCTCAATAGACACTTATAACTCCAATGTTTAATGCAATTTTCAATTTTTGCCAAAAGTCGTTGGTAGTCTTGTTTCCTATAAGTGTCCAGCTTAAGGTGAAAACCCAAATACTTGAAGTTGTCCTTCATAGCATTTTCTTCAAATGGGAGGACCAAGGTAATCCTGTTTATTTCATTTCCTGAGAATCCATCATGAATTAATGATGATTTCTGTTTATTTATTCACATCCCAGTTGCTACTAAAAATAGATCATGAGAGGCTTTTAGGCGTTGAATGTCACTTCTACTTCCATCACTCAATAAGAGTATATCATCCACAAAAAACAGGTGAGTGATATACAAATTGATAGCTACTTCTATAGCTTTTAGCTCACCTCTTCTTTTCGCGGCTAGAATCAACTGACTAAGGCCTTATGTGCTAGTAAAAAAAAGAAGAGGAGACAGTGACCATCCTTGTTTGAGTCCTCTTTGGTTGTGGAAAATGGTGATGTAACCCCATTTATCAGATCAACGAAACTAATATTTGATATACATCCTGTTGGACACCTAATCCTAAATGGGTTAGTGTGGAAGCCGAATGGACAAAGCAGTCCAAGGGACCTTGGGATGTGAATCCCAACGGTCACCAAATGTACTATAAATGTATATCAAATTGTTAATAAAATTGTATTGCATGTTTTATCTTTCATATTTTCTCTAGTTCACCATGTGTGTTTAACATGGTATCAGAGCAGGCGATTGCTGGTCCTGCTCCAATTTCAGCCATTTGTTTTATGGCTTTTCTGTGCAAGTCAGTTCTACATTTCATGAATGTTTTATCAGCAGTATTTTAGCTGCATTCTTTGCGCACAATTACCCAAATAGAAAATTCTGACATTATTCTCCTGCTCTGACGCTTCCACTGCCCTGAACGCTGCTCCTGTAGCTGCTCCACCTGCCCTATTCATTTGAATGCACTCAGAATCCAAAACCGTTCCATATTCTGCGCCTCTGAGCTCTGTCCATTAACGCATCTGTCCACTGAGCGTTGTCCAGCGGATACTCGACCTTCTTGCGGAGAGGTATTCATTTTTCAATTTTGTTTTATTCATTGAGGGACACTATTAGTGATTCCTGCGTTGTTAAAAGCATTCCGGAGTTGATCGTGGTTCATGATGATAACTTGACTGATGGCATAACGGCCAGACGTCTCATACACACATACGGAGCCAAGGCCTATCCTTTTACTTATGAACATCTTCAAAAGCTGAAGAACAAAATCGAAACACATGAAAAGGTAGATAGTGCCAGTAAGGAAGGACATGGAAAAAAAAACGCAGATGCTGCGATTGACGAGAACAACAAACCTGCTGGAGTTATCTGTGATGGAGATGTTTGTCACCGTGAGTGTGTGAGCAACTCGAAAAAAAAACAGACCCGCGATCCTGCAGGTGTTTGCCGCACTGAAGGACATAGAGCGAGAGATTAGTATGGCTGGCAACTCTCCTCTTCATGTGCCTGCAACTCCCTGAAAGTTTTCATTCTAGATAGCCCAGGTTTGAGGCGTTTTATTCCTGCTCACGCTTAAAAGTGGGCTGTTCACGCCTATATTCAGATCACAATTTCAAGGAAGTCACATGGAGGCTCGGAGTCATTGATGCAACCATGCCTGTCCAATATCGGTGCCATGTTTTCCTTTGCTTCAAGTTACCATAGTCCACATTGAGTCCATGGAAACCCTTCAAGCAAAAAAAGGGCAGCGCCATTATTAAGACATTTGAATGATTGTATTTTCATAACATGATGTTTTTTCCCAAATTTATTGGCTAAACAAAGTTGTAAAATAACCCTTCTGCTCTGGAAGACTGATCGAGGCTGGAGGTTGAAAAGTTCATGAGATTATGGAATGCGAATAACGCTGGTCAGACATCTATCCTGCTTCCGATAATTTCAATTTTTGTGTGGTGAAATGAATTCATCAATTCACTCGACATTTAAAAGCTGATCAGGTGCTGCACGATGATAACCTTAGTTGGAGTGGTGAAAAATTGGTGTGACTAAGAAAACCTGTTTAAACCAAGTCCACGAATATTTTTTCCGTCCCTTCTATTAATCCCCAAGTGAATTCACAGCGTCATAGAAGCCACTAATCTATGGTCTGATCCAAAGTTTAAACATAACAGAGATATGGGCTAAAGTCGGGTCCGCTTGAAAAATTTATTACTGATACCTGGTAGTGGCATAGAATATAAAATAGTTCAGATTCCACGCTGGAGTTGCAGCCCGCTCAACTTCAAACTAATCATGTGATTGCGGGAGGTGCAGATTGAAGCGGGAGCTCGGTAATCAGTGAAATTGAATGTATGCAATGTGCTTCAAGGATTTCTAGGAAATCCGTTTTACCCTAAGAGATTATGGAGCTGTTCATATGAAGTGCTTCATCTCTCTCTGTATAGAAGCTGAAAATACTTTACCGGGGTTTTGGCAAGGGAAATATATCTGCTTTATTATTTTTATATTCACTTGGGACCAATTTCTACCAGTCTTGAAGGCTACCTTAAATAGCTGGGACTCTTTATCGATTGTAAGTTATTGTATAGTCAACGGGCCAATATTCAGTCAGGCACTTTAATTAGTTCCAGAGAAATTGCATTAATATCTTATCTGCCTTTCGAAAGTGTCTATTAGAAAAGTATAATGCTTTTGTTGAAAAAAAAATAAACGCTGGTTTAACAGTGAAATGGTTTGGCAGCGCGGGAGAAGGCATGCAGATCACAGGAAGATATGTATTGATTTGATTCCTAATTTGTTGGAAGTTAAATTCTCAGGTGAATTGAAGAAAATTCGTTTCTGAGTGAGGAGTCTGTTTTCCGAATATCACCATTCTGTGTGCTGAATCTATTGCAAGCTGATTGATTTGAAGAGCAATTGGTGTCCATCTTTTCCTCATTGTTTTACTATTTTTTGAGGAGTAAAAATGGCTCCAATTAGTGCAATATTAGAGTTAGTGGACAATCTAATACTCTCTACTATGGATAATACAGTCAAAATCAGCAAGGATTTTCTCACCGATATTCAAACTTATTTGCAAAATGCACAAGAAAAGATCGATTTTTTGCAGCTTGAATCACAGCTACAACAAGAATAGCTACATCAAAATAGACATCATTCTGAACCTGTTTTTGTTCAGAACATTGAGACAACCACCCATAAACAGCAAGTTAATAATGCAGCAGTTGTACATGCAGATGCAAAAACTCAGTCTGCACTTCCCAAGCCCATCATCAGACCTTGGGAACAGCTTGTCCACAACAAGCATAGAACCAGTCTTGGTTATGACAAGGACTTGTCCTTTCATATCCCAGATTACTCAAAACCCATTCAGTTTCAGAGTGCTGGATTCATTCATGACAGTTCACTACCAGTTGTTCCAGACTCTGCCCCTCTTCCACAGCAACAACAACAACAGATCGTGAAATGCCAACATTGTTACCGAGTTGGCCATTTGAAAGATCACTGTTTTGATCTTCATCCATGTAAGCACTGTCATAAAACCAGTCATTCTTCACACAGATGCTTCCGAAACAAACGTCCTGCAAGAACAAAGATTCATCTAGGATGGATCGCTTCTTGGCAATGGGCATCAACAGCGAAGAAGATATTCCAAACACATGTCAGAACTTGTTCCAGAGTATTGAACAGTCTTGCAGTTGAGTTTTATCCATCTTCTCATCTTGTATTTGACAGGGGGGGAAATGATGGTCATCTACAAGCTTCAAAGTCACATCAAGCGAGCCTGAGCCACAACCTGCCACACCAGTTTCAGAGTTGTAGCCAGAGACAAAGATGCCCATGAACATGCCTTCAGTTGGCAATCTGGGACACTTCCTCTAGCAGAAGAATTCAGCTTCTTGCCAGTTTCGGAAGAATTCCAGGAGCAAAATTGAGAACACTTCCTCTGGAAGAAGACTTCAGCTTCTTGCCAATTTTGGAAGAGTTCAAGGAATTTCATTAAGCATTCCAAAGTTGTTGGTCATCCTTAAACCATCACAGGTTGAGACTTCCCTTTTCAGGTTGAAGTTCTCCCTTTTATTCGGGGTGAGACCTCCCTTTCATGGTTGAAGGTTTCCCTCTTCAAAACAATAGGAGCACTTCCTCTAGCAGAAGAATTCAACTTCTTGCCAGTTTTGGAAGAGTCCGGGAACTGCACTAAGCATTCTAGTGTTTGTGCTCATCCTTAAACAACTGCCCTTTATACCAACATTTCAGAGAGCACATTTACCCTAGTGCTGCCATGCATATTTGCACATTTTGTATTACAGCTCTCTTCTTAGAATCATACATAACCCTTCGGATTAAGGGGGGGAATGTTGGACACCTAATCCTCAATGGGTTAATGTGGAAGCCGAATGGACAAAAGGAGTCCAAGAGACCTTGGGATGTGAAACCCAATGGTCACATATTGTACTATAAATGTAAATCATTTGTTAATAAAAATTGTACTCTCCTGATTATCTTTCATATTGTTCTTGCTGCCCATGTGTGTTTAACAACATCCTTAGACATGCGGTGCCATTTAGAAGGGAAATACTAATAGCAACAGGGCAAAGGAAATTATTCCATTCGTTTAATTATTTCTCATTTGACAGGTCATATTGTGAGCTGCATTATATATCATGAAATTGTCTTAGTACTAGTAAACAATGATTAAATATATAATAAATTTGAACCTTTGACATTTAGAGGACATTTCTCTCAAATTACAATAAAAAAAAGTATAACGATCATGCTGGAAATAGTTTCTGAAGTTTTGAGTATTTTATTTTCAAGATTAACTAATTGGTTTGGAAGATGAAAAACCAACAAATTGGAAGAGCGGGAATTTTATATTCAGTAAGGTTTTAAAGAAATTATATGCATAAAACTTATACTAGCAGCTTCTAGTAGAATTGATAGTGCACTAATCCGTTGCTTGCCATTATTTTGGTTTTGGTACCACCTTATAGCATATCCAGGTTCAAATGCTATTTTCCATGACAGACAGTTGAATCTATTTCAACTCTAATTGTTATCAAGGGGTTCCACAAGGATGTCACATGAGCGTTTATGATGCCCATTTTAACGTAGACAACCACCTATGTTAAGGTTCTATTTTGCAGTTCTATGTTGTTATTTATGAACATTATATACATTTGGCTGGACACGTGAAAATCAATTGATGGATTTGGTATTGATGATGGAAATGTTGGATGCATGACCAAATGTATGACTTAGTTGGTTACAATTTATCTAGTGCATGACTTGTCAGAGTTATTGTTGCATTGTCTAAGCTTATATAGATATGATTTATCTAATCAATGACTTTGTGAAATTATGATTTATCTGATGTAAGATTTATTTCATGTATGAACAACAAAAATTGACAAGTGGACACTGGTCTTAATAAACATGATGTTTAAGATCATGTATCTATATCTATTTTGTGGTTATATATATGGATGGATGAGAACTAAACTACAGATTGGAAAGTACTGTATGATAACCAAGATCTACTATTCCATTGGAGAATGTCGAGACGACCAATGAGGAAAGGTACGTTGTACATTGTTCTATTACATTTGGTATCTACTTGATATGCATTGTTATGACACGAGTAAAATGAAAATGATAGGTGGCAAGATGACCTGACTAGAATATCCGATGACAAGTCCAACCAGCTCTGCAATGTGGTCCATGTTAGGGCATTGACCCTAGTTCTGAAGGAGGGGTGGAGGCATTTCCCAACGTGTATCCTCCAAAACCTATAATTGTGGGAGGCCAGTGGTGGACACGCTCCCCTAGACGTGTGATGACGATTGCCAGTTGCCTGCTGGGGATGTTAGGTCGATGTATTCAACGCTTCCACCATGTCAGTTTTATTAGTGGTTAGTATGGCCGTTGCCACTGATAAAGTAGTAGAGGATGGATAGGGTCGGAATGGAAGCAGGTTAGGATGGATAGGGGGATATAGATCAGTTGGAGACTCTTGATGGGAAGTAATGTCATTGTCTGACTCATCAAATTTTATTGCTATAAATCTCTTTGATTTTCTATGCTTTTGAACTCCTTATCTCTTTTCATTCTAACTTCGAGATGAAGTTTTCTAAAGGAGGGGTGTATGTAATGCCCCACTTCAATCTTATCCTACAAATTTTATTAATGTTTACATTATCTGAAAATATTGAGAAATATTGGTCTAATATAAAATTCATGATATCTATTATTCAAATTCCCAACTTACCTTCTCAAATTGAATCTATGGTCTCCTTCAATTATTTCAAATAATATATGTATTCATCTCACATTCCCCAATGTACCCTCACATTTACTAGGGAGAAGACATGGTCCTCTCCAACTCATTATCAATATATATATTCATCTCACATTCCCCAATGTACCCTCAAATTTACTAGGGAGAAGACATGGTCCTCTCCAACTCATTATCAATATATATATATTCATATCACATTCCCCAATGTACCTTCACATTTACTAGGGAGAAGACATGGTCCTCTCCAACTCAATATCAATATGTATATTCATCTCACATTCCCCAATGTACCCGCACATTTACTAGGGAGAAGACATGGTCCTCTCCATTCAATTACATCTCACGTTCCCCAATGTACCCTCACATTTACTTGGGAAAAGAAATAGTCCTCTCCATTTGGTTCACAATATATATATATATATATATATTCATCTCACATTCTGAAATGTACTATCAGATTTACTTCAGAGAAGACATGGTCCTCTCCCATTAATTTCCCAATTTTATATTCATGTCACATTTCCAAATGTACTTCCAACTTTACTTGGAAGAAGAGAAGTTAATTGTAAGGATGGATGAGAAGTTAGTGAAATTAGTGAGAGGTGGTTGAGATGGAGAAGAGATGGAGGGTATAAAAAGGGAAGGGGGAAGGGAGAAGAGGGGAGGTGGGGTCTTGCTTATGATTTTGGGGGTTGATTGTGATTTTTGGAGACCTGAAGAATCTGTGGAGGTTTCTTAGGTTTTTGAGAGGATAGAAATATTGTTCATCTTGGTCTAGATCATTCATCTTGGACACACACTACACCTGGTTTGACTTGGGTTCGAAGGGCTAGGGAACATGTGGAGGTTTCCTAGGCTAGGAATAATTTCCTAGTTGGCTGGGAGGTAAATCCAATTGGGTCAGTCAAGAGGAGTGTTCAATAGGAGCAACAACTCAAAGTCATCTCCACTAGCCACCAATACAGGTATTCTTCTATAGATTACCCAGGTAAATTTATTAAAATGAAATGTTCTCCATAAATTATAAGAATTAGAATGTAAATGTTAAAAGTTTATTTGTTTAAAAGTCTTGTAAGAAAGTAAAATATTGCCTCTTATTGCATTTAAATTCATCAGAAATAGATTTGTTAGAAGACCCTAGGATAGGTCTCTTACACATATTCATCCTCCATGTTCCCTGAGATGACAAAACAAACTATCTCCTTTTTTTCTTGTTTACTTGCCTATTAATCCAATCAGTGGGTTGATGAGGTCATGACTGAAATATGGCCCTCTATTGAGATTATTTTTTAGCAAAAGGAGTTAGTATAGAGATCTAAAGAGGTCATTGAAGAGGTGAAAGAAGATTTAGGTTAGAAGGCAGGTGAAGCCACTCCATTGATTAGGATTCTAAATTAAAAGACTAGGAATTAGAAGAGTTTGAAATTGCAAACAAGAAAAATAAAATTTTGAAGGTGAGGAGGGTCCTTACAAAAAGGAACTTGATGCTTCACCTGGAAAATAAGTGCCACAATTTAGAATCCAGAATTCAGAAGTTCCACGAAAAATTCAATGTGCTAAATCTAAAGGGGCTGCTAGGTTTGAAAGGAATTGGAGACAAATTGGTTAGGTTAGATAATTGTTAGAATAAGTTATATACTATAGCCAAGGATAAGTCAAAATTTTCCACCATCTAAGGAAGAATCATAGGAAAATCCTTCATGGAAGCTTTGGATTTTGACTTTCTTAATAAACATGAGATAAAACATTTATTCATTGTCAAACCTACATTTCAAAAGTACACCGAGGTGGATGAAAGCTACATGAAGCTTGCTAAATTCTCCACTCCAAATGAAGACATATGGGACAAATTGTGCAAGTTACTTGGGTAAAACAAATTTTCACCTTCAACGGCAAAGCAACACTTTTTAATGCTAAGTCACCACAAGCATTCCTTAAAGATAGTGCTAGAGGACTACAATAGTTTTAGCTGCCTACATTTATGTATTATTTTTAATACATTTAGTAAAAAATCTTGATATTTCCAATCAAGATATTTTGATAAGTTTTGTATAAGTACTTCATCAGTCGAAGTACAAATGTTGGGACTTGTATCAAGAAAGCATACTTTGATGTAAAGTTGTTCACTGAGTTAAAAGTGATCATTTCATTAATCCAGAAGATTGTACCAGGATTCATGTGTCAGGAAAATTGGTGATGTTTTTCCTCTTGTAAACTTGTTATATCTTTGTTTTTCATATGTCTCTCTTATCTATATTGTTTAAAAGAAGATGAAGGGATGAGATTGTTTAATTACACTATGTCCTGTATTATATGCAATATATATGTTTTCAAGCTGAGATTAAATATAGAATTCATGTTAAAATGCTCTATGTTTAATTGAATCTAAATATTTTCCTCCCTCTTACTCCACAAAGCTTCAAAGATCCAATAGATTGCCTACTTTTCCCTATTTCAAATATATTCTAATAATTCTATATCTGATTACCCTAAGAATTTGAATCCATTTCCCAATGGCCTTTCCTTGCAGTTTCAACCAAACATTTCAAAAAACCAAACTCTAAACATAATAACTGGCCTAAAATCCCACAACAAAAAATCTAAATATAATAGAGAAATACATATCTGAGTTTAGAAGGGCTAGCTTCTAGGCTTAAAAGTGGTTCTGTGGTTACCTCTGGGTTTCTTTCATAGCCTCAAGAAATTATGGAGTGATAAGACACTGATATAGCCACTATTAGCCTTCTAGTTCCATTAAAAAAATTTCACATTAGGTCTTATGGATCTAGCTTGAACTAAAGCTCCATCAATTTGCAAGGAAAACTTCGAAGTCTTGTCTTTTATTGTGATTTCAGCTCTGATACCATGCAGATATTTCTACAAATCTAGTTCAAATACCATGTAGAAATTTCTACAAATGTAGCTCTGATAGCATGTTAAAATTTCTACAAATCTAGCTCTGATACCATGTAGAAATTTATGCAAATCTAGCTCTGATACCATGTATATTTTTACTGTAGATTCAAATTTCTTATGTAATATGATAAAACAAAAGACTTGAATCTACTCTACCCATCAATGGAAACAAAAAATTGATCAAGGAAATCAAGAAGTAGAAAATGAAGAATTTCAATCGCACATAACACAATAATATTCTGGGGAAATCCTGAAATAAAAAACCCTTGTATCTATGTATTGCATTAACCATAAGATATGAGAAGAAAATACAATTCTTGTTCGACGTGAACAATATTTGCATAAGTACAATCTATCTCACTACCTCACAAACTAGCTCAAGCCAATACTTAGCCAAATTTGCTTCCTACCAAGATCATACTCCCTTACGTCGTTCCCTTGGGAATTAGCCCATATTTAATTTGGAAATTCCTCACTAATAAATGTGAAATCCATCCATAGTCCTTCTAATTAATGTATGTACCACCTGTTTAATTTAGATGAATTTACAATTGATAGTACATTGTCCCTGAACTCTAATCTCAACTGGGTCTTCATTTGAACTAACATGCATGAGTTATTTTTTATTGATTTATCAATTATCTAATTGATCATTGCATGTGAATTAAATCCAATTTATTTCACTTGGCCACTCACTATTTCCTCCAATAGTTAGAACTAGTTTAACTAAACTTAACTCAGGTAAACTGAATTAAATAATTACAACTCAATAATAACTCAACCTAGGCCCCTAAAATTTAGGGATCACTCTACATGACTCTAGATAGACTTCCAACTCTAATTTACTTAGCCAACTAAGTCAATTTAACTTAGTTAAATACTATAAGATGTTATGAGAATAGAATTACAATTTAATTAAAGGGAAAATTAAATTGAGATTTTTCTTGATGTTATTTTTAACATTTCTTGTTTCTATTTTCAACATGAAGATTGTGTACCTGTAACAATTTAATAGTAAGTACAACCAAACATATATGAAGCTAACAATATCATAATCATATAATAATTGAAGCATAAGACTTTAGATCTCAAATACCTAAATTTGTTTAGGTTCGTAATCAACAAGAGACACATACTTCTATACTTCAATTTCTTGCTAGGGTTTTGTTATAAACCCTATATCACATCATTAAAACTTAAAGTAACTCAATAAAGATATCGGTCTCATTATATCTTGGGCTTGAATATTACTTTAAGATATATGAAATCTTTTACTATGAGATATTACAAACCCTAGAATCCATCTTTGATACACTAAGCCTTAGATATCAACAATAAAAACCAATCATAGCATAATCTAAGGTTTCAACAATATTACCAAATCCTACTACGGTTTGCTTTAGACCCTAGACTTTATCATCATATTTGAAATAATATCATTGTATCCTAGACAAGGAAAATTTTAAGGATGAAAATTTATCTTAAAATTTGGAAACCTTGGTGAATCCCATTGGTCCATAACATGAAATCTATAAAATATTGGGAGATATTTTTGTTAAAAATTTCAAATTTATAATATTTTTATATAGTCTATATATAATTTTTTGGCAATTTTTAGGGTAAATAATTTCATTCTATAAATTTTGGGTGAATCATTTTTACAAAAAAATGGAAATTAGCAAATTGTTTTTGGAAAAAAGTATAGAAAATTAGCCCATGGGCAAATATTAGCCCCTAAAATTTTCCCTGATCTTAGAATATTAGATTTCTACTATGGATTACTATCATACCCCAAAATTTAAAAACTATGAGCATTGACAATTAGGTTAGCATATATACATATCTAGGATTTCATAATCATGCACAAGCATATCACATCAGTATCTATTAGGTAAAACCAAGACCCAAATATTTAGACATACAATTTTTTTTTATCAAGCTAGGGTTTCAACCAAACACACAAATATACATCTAGGGTTTCATTCCTAGGAGCTTACTATAGATATTATAAAGGTTTTTCTCATAAACCCTAATTTACCAAATCGCTAAAGATCTAGGATTTCAATACATAACACAACAAATCCTAAATAGATAGGGTTTCTATCATAATAGTACCAAAAACTTAAACATAAAAAGAATAGCATTTTCTAGATTTCATCAATAATTCTATGTAGACTATGGTTTCCATATTATCATCGACATACCCTTAAGTTATGGTTTTATAGAGAACCTTTTACGGTTCCATAAGAATGATAATGTAATGAGGGTAGATTTTGTTAGGTCCCTATAATACTAGTGTATTTCCCCATCATTATTGACATTGTAGCCCTTTTTTTATTTTTGTGCCCATGTTGTCCCCATATTGTTATTATTGCGCCCCATAGAAGCCACTATGGTTATTGTTGCGCCCTTACATTATTATTGTTATGTCGACTCTAATTATATTGTGACCGCTTAGCCTCATATATATAGAATGGAGGTTTTTTCATTTGAATCATCCAAGAATTGTTCATTTGTGTAATTTAAAGGAGGTTCCCCCTTGAAGAGGTTGATTTTGAAGTTGTTGATATATTTTTTCTATCTTGTTGTGAGTTGGGTGCATAAAATTTGGTATGAGGGCTTTGGATTCTAGGGTTTTGCTGCTTCAAATAGGTCCTCGTGGGAGTGTTTCTATAACTTTTTTTTATGAAGCTTTAGAAGCTAAAATAAAATCCCATGTGAGACAAAATCTTGGTGCACGTCATGTCCAAATTTCACATATTTTCTCACTATATGTTCGGATATATGATACAAGGAATTTAGGGTTTTGGTAGGCTCCAAAATTCCATCTCAAACAAGTGACCTTGGGAAAACCGTAATAACTTTCTCTCTGAGAATTGGATTTGAATTCCATAAAAATTAATAGAAATAGGATGAAATTTAGTTTGTTTTGTATCATGTTCAAGCACGAAGGTCGAAACAGTGACACGAGGCACCTCGTACAAGTTTGCTCTACTAAACGAATCTATAATCAGGTCATTGTGGGAGATTGGGTATAATGATTTATTGGAGAATCCAATATCAATTAGAATTATGGGGTTGGAAATAGGACTCAGAGGGCTACTATAGGATGGAATTTTAGACCTTGGAGATCCGCCATTATAGAGATACAAGATATTCAATATCGAGATCCTACAAAAAAAAAATAGTGTGTATTTTTTTTATATTGCATAAGTTTTGTTTGAAAAAATAATTTGAAGTGATTCAAAGTGCATAATGAAGCATAATACTAATTATTTTATTCCCTGAAGAAAGAAAATGGAAACACCTAGTAAGAAACCCAAAATTTCTAATGTGAAACATGAAGAAGAAGAAGAAATGCAACATAATATATAAAAATTACAAGACCAAGTGCAACAATTTTCTCTCTCACAAAGAGTAACCAAAAATGAAATGGAAGCTAATATGGATGGTTTGAATAATAGCTTAAAATTATACATGGAAGGATTGATGAATGGCATGAAAGCTAATATGGATGACATGAAAGCTAATATGGTTGAAATGAAAGATAATATGGAATATTTTAAGAATAGTTTAAAAGAAGACATGGAAGGTTTCAATGAAGGTTTGACAAGGTTGTTACAAGAAATGATTCCTAATGGTGAAAAGGTATTAGATGAAACTGATGATGAGAACAAAAGAAATGTTAATATGATTTCATAAACTCTAATAGTGGATCAAAGACACACCACATTCCAAAGATCGATATGAGTGACTTTGATGGCAAGGAACCCGTAACATGGATACTATAGATGGAAAAATATTTTGATCTCCATAATGTGAAAAAAACACAAATGGTACGCATTGAAACTTTATATTTGGAACCCAATCAGATTCTGTTGTATCATGGCTTTTCTCTCGTAAAAAACTTGTCACTTGGTGAGTTTTAATGGAGGAAATGATGGCGCATTATGAGGATACAAAGAGAAACACCTTCTTTAGTCACTTGGTAAATATCAAACAAAAGGGTTCAATGGTGGAGCACATTGAGGAATTCAAAAAATTGAATATAAGGGTAAATGATATTCCATAGGAGCATAGGATTAACGTGTTCATAGGGACCTTAAAGGATAACATCCAGCATGAGGTTTTCCTTTGGGAACCTGATTCATTGGAAAAGGCATTCAAGTTGGCAAGAAAATTTGAAATAAAAATAATCGCAACAAGGAAGCCTTCCACTCACAACTATAAATATGGAAGTGTTTTTGCCCCTAGCCTTCAACAACCTACAAGGTTGACACCACAAAAATTGGAAGAAAAAAGAGCAAAAGGGATTTATTATAGTTGTGATATAAAATACACTAAAGTTCATAAGTGTGCTAAGAAGAAATTATTTTACATAGATTGTGAAGAGGAGGAAGAAAATGAAAAGGAAACATCAAAAGAAGAGGATATACACTAGGAACCAACCCTAGAGAAAGAAGAAATGAATTCGACCATATCTTGTAATGCATTGGCAGAAATTATCACTCCTTAAACTCTCAAGATAGAAGGACATATCAAGAAGAAAAATGTAATAGTGTTGATTGATTCAGGTAGTACCCATAATTTTGATTCTTTGTAAGATTGCCAAGGAATTGAATTGCTTCCTATATCGAGCACCAAAGTGTCAAGTGATGGTTGCAAATTGAGGAAACATAAATTTCTCTGGATAGTGCCATAACATTAAGTTATCCATGGGACATATGTATTGAATAGTGCAATGCTATCCATTCCAATGGTTGGTGTTGATGTTGTACTAGGGGTCTAATTGCTACAATCTTTGGGTACAATAGATTTGAATTTTCAAGAACGTTTCTTGGAATTTGTTTGGGAAGGAAAGGAAGTTGAATTAAGGGGTATCAGAGTGAAACCAAGAAATATAATAAACTCTAACGACATGAAAAAACTTCTAAAGAGAGAACAATGGGGCATAATTGCACAATTAGGTTCACTAGAGGTTCCCACATCGAAATCATCTATTTCCCCAGATCTTCAAAATCATTCCAGGGAATTTGAGACTCCCAAAATCCTTCCACCTATTCATGATCATGACCATGCTATTCATTTCATTCCAAGAAGTTTTCCTCCAAACATTAAGCCTTATAGATATCCCCATGCCCAAAAGAGTGAAATTAAACATATGGTTGTAGAAATGCTAGAGGCTAGCATAATTCAACCTAGTCAAAGTTCTTTCTCTGCTCGAGTAGTATTGGTTCACAATAATGATGGATCATGGCATATGTGTCCAGATTATAGGGATCTCAAAAAACTCACTACTAAAGATAGATTTCCCATTCCAGTCATTGATGCGTTACTGGATGAATTACATGGAGAAATTTACTTCACCATTTGTATCTTTGTTCAGGATATCATCAAATCAGAATGAAGACTAAAGACATTCCAAAAATAGCATTTAGAAATCATGAGGGCCATTATGAATTCTTTTTCATGCCTTTTGGCCTTACCAATGCACCTTCTACATTTCAAGGTTAGATGAATTCCATTTTCAAACCCTTCCTTAGAAAATTTATGTTAGTATTTTTTGATGATACTAATCTACAACAAGTATCGGAAGGATCACGTTGAACATATTGATAGGATGCTCAAACTATTGGAGGAGAAAAAATTATATGAAAAAAATCCAAATGTTTCTTTGGAGTATAGGAGGTGGAATATCCGGGTCATATTGTATCTCATGAAGTGTTAAGGTAGACCCTAGCAAAATTAAAGGCATTAAGGAATGGAAAATTCCCACATTCATAAATCATTTGTGAGGATTTCTCGGGTTGATATGGTATTATCGCAAGTTTGTTGAGAATTATG
Source organism: Pinus taeda (assembly GCA_000404065.3). Classification (NCBI taxonomy): domain Eukaryota; kingdom Viridiplantae; phylum Streptophyta; class Pinopsida; order Pinales; family Pinaceae; genus Pinus; species Pinus taeda. The sequence continues at coordinate 13,586 of APFE030835608.1, read as the reverse complement.
GCAAAATAGCAACACCTCTAACAATATTGTTGAAGAAAGATGCATTTTCTTGGATTCCAGAAGCAACAATGGCCTTTGAACATCTTAAAGAGGAAATGTTCCAAGAACCGGTATTAGCTATGCCATTGGAATGTGATGCCTCATAAAATGGAATTGGTGTTGTTTTAATGTAAGAAGGAAGAACCATTGCTTTTGAAAGTCATCCAATCAAAGGAAGGTATTTACACAAAGTTATTTATGAGAAGGAAATGTTTGAAATACTACATGCACTTAAGAAATGATGACCTTACCTAATGGGAAGACACTTCAAGGTAAAAGTGGATCATGATAGTCTTAAACAATTTTAAGAATGAAGATTATTTTCAGAAGAGCAACACAAATGGGTCAGAAATATGTTGGGCTATGAATTTGAAATCATCTACAAAAAAGTGAAGCAACATGTTGCTGGAGATGCACTCTCAAGAAAGGATGAGGATCTAGAAGCATTATTTTGTTCCATTTCTATTATCCAACTAGATTGGATAAACAGAGCAAGGGATGAATGAAAGAGTGACGAAGAAGTGTGGGTACTCATTCAAAATTTGCAGCAAGATCCCAATAGATCTGATACATTTAGTTGGAAAAATGATTCATTATGGTACAAAAATCTCATATAACTCTATAAGAATTCCCAAGTTAAAAAAATCTATTCTCGAATTGCACAACTATCGACTAGGAGGGCACTCAAGAGTTTTAAAAACTTACCATAGGGTTAAGAAGGATTTTTTTTGTGATGGCCTTTGTGCTGTACTAAAGAAGGTATGTTTTGGTGATTATTTTAGTAAACCTTTTTATTAAACCTACAAACATTTTGCATCATGAACTAGGTAGATAATGAGGAATTGTGACCAAATCTATAAGATTAATATGAAAAACGAAAACACTGACAATTGTCACTTTATTATGCAGGAAGAAGGAAAAATGAAAGATTTTCGTTCCAAACGAAAGGACGAAGCCAGGTTAACTGTTGTCCCTCTGGCGGGGAACCGCACGCAAATAAGGAAAACCAAATCAAGGCGTATCAGCCAAGGAAAGAAGATGGAGATATCAGCTCGGTGCAAGAAAGTAAATAAATAGCTGAGAGCCAACAGTTTAGCGAATCCCTCAGATCCTGTGATCCTGAGGGATTGCTACTTTAACTACTTTTTGTACTTGGACATCTTCGCCTTACCCAATATAAAAAGGGGCAGCACTGTTAGCCTAGGGGATCGATGATATTTTTATGTAATTTCTCTTAAAATTGAGACTTTGGTCATCGACTCTCGTTGAGAAGTGATCTACTATAATTCTGGTTTATGCATTAACACAAACTTGGTTGCTATTTCATCTGTGATTCTGGAATAACTTCAAGCGGTGTACCCCTGGAGGCTAAGGGCCTGCCCTGGAGGAACACTTTCTCATGTACTATTACTTTTAGTTTATGCGTGGTTTTGCTTATCAACTTTATTCAGTAATCTGATATGTTCTGTTATTTTTACTTCACAGCTCTATTATAGTTGATTCATTAAGTGATATCATTTCTTGAGACAGAGACATCATAACTCTGCAACACATTGTTGTTTCTTTAAATACTGATATTGCTGGTCTTTACAAAATAATGTTGTTGTTCCATTACAGAGTATCTGTGTTGTGCACTCATCCTTTGGTTATTGAACTCAGCTTAGAAATTATATTTCCTTACAATTGATTGAATCGATGAACATTGTTGTTCCATTTCTAAGTGAAATCGTATTGGTTATAACTAAGATTTGCAATTGAATTACCAAGATCAGATTACTAGTGAGGTGTGCCGTGTGTTAATTATTGTTCGATTTTCACCGTTGTTCCATATTCCATCACTAATCAATGTTGTTCTATTTCTGCGTGTTGTTCGATTCATCCTTAGAGACAAGGGATTGCCATTTGATATCCGTAGGATATGATTGATTGCCTTTGATTTTGTAGACTAAGGCGTTGTTGCTTCTTAAACTTAATTGCATTACAGTTTTCGACTTGTTGTTCCATTTCTTAGTTGTTGTTCCATTTCATATTCGTTGTTCCATTTCCTATCATTTGCGTTATTGTTGCTTTGGTGTGAAGAATGGTCTGAGACTGTAGTGGGCATTGAAATTTGTTGTCCGGTACCCAGATCGACGATCTGTTCCTTGATTACTTTTGACATCAGTTTCTAAAGGGATGAGTTATTGTTATTGGACCCTTGATTGATATATTGCTTATTTTTCCGAGTGAATGATTTAGGCTTCAAGATATTTTGCTATAAGTAGATTTTCTTTCCAGCATCCGTTTACTCCTGTATTTTATTAAGCACTATACTACTAGAATTACTCTGGCAAATGTGAGCCTCAGACTGAGACACTCTTTGAAATAACAAGATGTTCCTGGATTGACAAATTAATGTGAGGTAATTAGAGGTGAAAGAGACCCTTCTTACAACTCCACATTTTGGCGTTGTTGCCGGGGAAAGAGTGTAGCCATTTGTTTTTTTCAAAGTAGTGTAAGATCCTGCTAGGGAAGAATTGGGTTTTAAAAATAGAAGGTAAGAACCTATGTGCGGAGCATGTAACAACCCTGTTCCTCTGCCCTCTTTCCTGCAGATTTGTTATTGTTTGGATTGGGTAGAACCTAGTAGTTGATTTGTGTGTGCATGACTAAGCAGAAAAAACCAGAAAAGAATTCCAAACCTCTACCCAAGCCCGAAAAATCTAAGGGGGCAGTGACCCTTGGCCGATCAACCTTCATAGACGAAATCTTTAAGAAAGCAGAATCTCAGCCATCAGTAGGACCTAGGAAATTATTTCCAGTCAGCCTACTAGTTCCCTTCAGGCCACAGGATCACCATCTGTAGCCTTTGCTGAGGTGCATAGTCAAACCGAAGAGAAGCATTTTCAAGAAATTGAAAATTCCAGTCCAGAACTATTGCAAGAAGGGAATTTCAGCAATCTTTGTGAAGGAAGAGGAGAGACAGGAGAAACTAGGGAACCAAGGTCTCCTCTTGGGATAATTCAGCCATTAAGCAGCCTAGATAAGGGAAGTGCTGCAAAAATCATTTTTTAGGAAACTCAATCCCCTCAGACCTTAGGTACTCTCATTATCCCAGATAAAGGAAGTGCCATTAAAACCATTCTTGTTAAAGCCATTCCCTCTTAACCTAGGAATACCCTCCTAGATATCCCAGAAGGTTATTGGCATATATTCAATCAAATGGCCCAGAATCAACCTAACACCCAAACCTCTACTCTGCAATACCCCATCGTGGATACTGTAGCGAATGCGCCTATGAAGGCAATTCCTCTTCAGCATATCCCTACATTCCATGGTCTGACATTCTGGATGCATTTCTGTTTGTATTTGACGTGCTGTGTAGAAGTTATGACTACACGACCAACCCCCAGAAACTGAAATTATTTCCTTCTACATTAAAAGGAGCTGCTTTGAGATGGTTCATTGGATTAGGTGGTGGTGTTATAAATAACTGGGATCAAATGAAAGAATCTTTTCTAAAAAAATATTAGGACTATTATAGGTCTAGAGAACTAAAAGATGAAATATTCCAGATGGTAGCTAGACCAGATGAAACATTAGAGGAGTATGTGGAATGCTTTCAATATCATCTTCAAAGATCTCCTTATGCATCACTACCTTTACCTGATAATGTGTTAAAAACAACCTTAATTAGGGGAATGAAAGAACAATGGATTGAAACATTAAACATTATGGGAAAAGGAGGTATTTTTCAGGAAAATTTTGCTAACATTATTGATTTATGTATCAGGAGCTCCAGAGGCAGCACAAGACTAAAATTGGTAGAGCATGATCAGTTTGTAAGAGAATAGAATTTCGACAGAAGGAGTAACGCATGCAGAAATTGGAAATTTATTGGAAAATTTTAGAACTGGTATACTAGGGACACTAACAACACAACTTGATATTATGCAGGCCAAGCAAAAGCAAGTGGAGGCAAAACAAAATTTGGCAATCTTCTGTCCCCGATGTAGAAAGAAGTATAGCCATAAGGATTGTCCACTAGATGCAGTCCAAACATGCACCATCTGCACAAAAGACCACCTTACGAAAAGTTGTCCCTCACTTCCTGGATTAAAAACAGTATACAAGGAAGCAGAAGAGGAGCCAGAGTTGGTGTATCTGCTCAATCAGTGCCATCAGTGGCAACCATGACAGTCTGGTATGTTTCCAGACCTGACCTCTTATTTTTAGTCTCCACAGTATAATGCTCAACAATATAGTATGTGGCAAAATCAACCTCAACCTCCTTTCCCGAATTGGTCACCACAGTCATTCCCTTTATCAAACCCGTGGCTGAACCAAGCAAGTCAATCCAATTGGCCGAAGTTTCCCTATGCCCCACCATATTAGCAAATTAATGCATACCCAGCACAATGGACCCCTCCTACTTCACAAAATCAGGCCTGGTAGACAAACTGGCAAAGACCAATGCATCAGCTAGTAGGAACCATTGCGCTCCCTCAACCTACACTGCTAGCCTTACAAAAAAACCCCCAGACTAACCTTAGACCGCAACTCCCATCCCAACCCAACCCTAATCCAAATAACAGACCGGTCCAATCTGTCCAAATAGTAGAAAGACTAGAAATAGAAGCCGATTTGAGGGAGTGTAACGATCTTCAGCTAAGATCTGGGCATATTGTCGAAACAAAGGGAGATAAAATAGTTCATATTGAAAATCAGTTACCTAGAAAACAATCACCACAGGAAGAGGATGCGAATGAACAAAAAATTCATAGTCAAGCAACCACATCCTCTCCTCCATTCCCAGAATGATTAGCAATACCTCGACCTACACAATATCCCAATTTTGACATTCTGGGAGAATTAAAAAATTTGTACATAAAATTTCCATTCCTCCAGGCCATTCAAGACATCCCGATATATGCAAAGGCTATCAAAGAATTATGTGTAAAGAAACCAAGGAGGAATATCACAATAACCCAAGAGTCCAAGTAGTTGGTACTCTATCTGGCCTATTATCAGGAAAAGAAACACCCATTAAATATGAAGACCCAGGAAATCATGTAGTAAACGTACAAATTGATGGACAAACCTTCTCCAATGCCTTAGTTGATCTAGGTGCTGCAATCAATGTCTTAGCAACTACTACTTGCTAAAAGTTAGGCATTACATCTATAGAACCCACCTCTACTTTACTAGAACTGGCTGACTGATCGGTGGTTAGGCCAAAAGGCACATTACATGATGTTATGGTATCTGTTGATTCCTGGGAATATCTAACCAATTTTCTAATAATAAATCCCAAAAACTGACTTGATGGACATCCATTGATTTTAGGTAGACCTTGGCCTGCAACTTTCGATGCTTATATTGGCTGTTGACAAGGCAATATGACCATAACCAGAGCAGCAAACAACAAGAACTTAGCTTTATATCCTCTAGCGTAGCCAAGTGTCTCAATAATGAAAACTAACAGGCACCCTGTAGCATACCTTACTGACAACATTACATCTCCATTAACTATACAAGAGGCACTTGATTTCAAAGATCAAACAGAAGATGATGCCATTAATAGTTTTATTAGTCAGACTGAACTCAGATCCCACATGCAATGTCACATGATAGAGGCAGCATTCGATAACGAATTAGAAGAAGATCCTCTAAAAGAAACACATGATCAAACGATACTCGTTACCTCTGTTGCAAATAGAAAAATTGTGGAAATTGAATCAGGAAAGACCTTAAACATTAATGCAAACCTCACCTCCGAACAAGAAGAAAATCTCATCCAATTACTAGGAAAATATAAAGAAGCATTTGCATGGGACTACCCTGATATGAAAGGAATTGCCCCCCAATTATGTACACACCACATTTACATAGAAAAAGATGCGAGACTTGTTCGCCAGCCTAAAAGGAGACTTAATCCTCATCTAAAAGATGTGGTAAAAGCTGAACTTCAAAAACTTTTAGATGCCAATTTCATTTACCCTATCTCCGATAGTAAATGGGTCTCTCCACTTGTGGTGGTACCAAAAAAGAATGGGAAGTGGAGAATTTGTGTGGACTACAGAGAGATAAACAACGTAACACAAAAAGACCACTTCCCTCTCCCATTTATCGACCAAGTATTAGACACTTTGGTAGGAAAGAAATTATTTTCCTTCCTAGATGGCTTCAGTGGATATAACCAGATCTATCACCCCTAAAGACCAAGACAAAACCACTTTTACTTGTCCTTGGGGAACATTTGCCTACACAGTTCAACCTTTTAGCTTATGAAATGCTCCTACCACATTCCAAAGGGCTACCCTCAGTATTTTTGCAGACTTAATAAATGAAGGACTTGAAGTATATATGGATGACTTCACACCATACGGAGACGAGTTCGATCCAGCATTGGACACACTGGAAAAAGTCCTACAATGCTGCATTGCTATCAGGCTTTGTTTAAGTCATGAAAAATGCTATATGATGATGACTGATGGACTTATCCTAGGACACTATATTTCAGCAGTTGGCATTCAGGTAGACCCAGCCAAAATCCAAATAATTTTGCTTATTCCTACTCCTACCACTCAAACGAAGGTACGCAGCGTTCTTGGATTTTCGGGTTATTATAGGAGGTTTATAGAACATTTTTCACATATTGTTTCACCTCTTTATGCACTAACAGGGAATGTTGACTTTCTTTGGACAAAGAAATGTGAACGTGATTTCCAGGATCTGAAGAAGCTCGTGTCCACGGCCCCAACCCTTTAAGGACCAAATTGGGATTTGCCATTTCAGATATCATCAGATGCCTCATATACAACCATTGGAGCAGTCCTTGGGCAGGAAGAGGATAAAAAAGCATATGCAATTTATTACATTAGCAAAAATTTATCCCCTATTGAATGAAATTATACAGTCACTGAAAAAGAATTTCTAGCTGTAATACATGTTGTCAATAAGTTCAGGCATTACATTACTGGATATCCTGTTATCTTATATACAAATCATTCTGCTATAAAATATTTAGCAAACAAGCCTATCACAAATGGTAGAATAACCAGATGGCTGATATTATTGCAGGAATTTGATATTACAATCAAGGATCGACATGGAAAATAAAATCCGGTAGCTGATTTTCTCTCACGAATGCCAAAGCCAATCGATGCAGCAGCAGTTGAAGACCAATTTTCAGATGAACATCTGTTTGCAGTTGCTATTAAAACACCTTGGTATGTTGATGTTGTCAATTACCTGGTAGTAGGTAAATTACCGAAACACCTAACCCCCAATGAGTAGAAACAGATCATTCAGCGAAGTGTTCGGTTTTCTTGGATTGGGGGCCACCTGTTTCACACAGGGGCAGATATGCATATTAGGAGATGCGTTCGTGAGGATGAAATCTTTGACATTTTAAAGGCCTATCACGACGGACCATGTGGCGGACACTTTGTTGGTAAGAGGATTGAACATAAGGTGCTACAAGTAGGGTATTATTGGCCCACACTTTTTAAAGATGCAAAAAAAATCATCCAAGCCTGTGACAGTTGCCAGAGAGCAGGCCGCCCTGGTCAGTCTGATGAAATCCCCCTCAACCCATAGTTAGTCATTGAACCATTCGAGCGATGGGCCCTTGATTTCGTTGGACCAATTAACCCATCCTCAAACCCGAAAACATATATTTTGGTGGCAATATAATATGTCACCAAATGGGTTGAAGCAGAGGCATTACCGAGAGCTACAGAGGATTCTGTTATACAGCTCTTGTTCCATATATTTGTGCGCTACGGTCTTCCAAGAGATATAATTACAGACGATGGACCACAATTTGCTGGGAACAAAATAGCTGCAACACTAAAGAATTATCATATCCAGCATAAAATCACTACTCCATACCACCCGCAGGCTAATGGTCAGGGAGAAAGTAGCAATAAAATAATAGAAGCAATCCTAACAAAAACGATTGCATCACATAGACGTGATTGGGCTGCAAGACTACCAGAAGCATTGCGGGCTTATAGAACAACATGGAGAAGCACCACCAGCTAGTCACCTTATCAGCTAGTGTTTGGAAAACAACCCATCTTCCCCATACAATTCGAAAACCAAACATTGGAACAGCACAGGAAGTTGGCTTAGATCTAACCGAGGCACAGATTAATCGATTACAGCAGATCGATAAGCTAGATGAAATCAGGCTCTCTACAATTCAAAATACCGCACTGATTCAACAGCAGCAAGCCAAATGGCATGATGCTCTTATTAAAAATAAAGTCTTCCACGAAGGAGACTGGGTACTTTCGTATGATTCCAGGTTTCAGGACTTTCTCGGGAAACTTCAAACTCGTTGTCTTGGGCCATACGAAATCCAGAAAGTACATGATAATGGTACTCTTACTCTAATGACTATTGACGGATCTGGATATGCCTTCAAGGCAAATGGTCACCGAGTTTGACTTTATCGCAAACCACTCACTCTGGAGTCCTTCTGTCAGCAGCTACGCGAAGACTCTAATATGGAAATTTTGGGGGAGGGAGAGAAATCTTCCTCACCTGTGATTCATTAAATGATTTATCTCTTCTTACATTGTGTACATAATTTCTTTGTACATATTTTGTTGTTACTATTTTTCTGTTGTTCCTTTTCTCAAAGGGACAACATTTTCGTTTTCTTGTTCCTTTTCCAAAGGAACAACACCTTTTGGATCAGCCGTTCATTTTTCTTTAACTTTGCTGTTTTTTTTACCTTGTGCCTTTGTTGTTCCTTTTCCAAAGGAATGACGTTTTGATTGCTTGCTGTTCCTTTTCTAAAGGAACAACACTTTTGCTTTCTACTGTTCCTTTTCCAAAGGAACAACGCTTTTTCTTTCTATTGTTCCTTTTTTAAAGGAACAACACTTTCGATTTTTTGCTGTTCCTTTTTCAAAGGAATGACATTGTGTGTTTTCTGTTGTTCCTTTTCCAAAGGAACAACACTTATGATTTTTTCTGTTCCTTTTCCAAAGGAACGACATTTGTGATTTTTGTTGTTCCTTTTCCAAAGGAACAACACTTGTGTTTTCCACTGTTCCTTTTCCAAAGGAACAACACTTTGGATTTCTGTTATTCCTTTTCCAAAGGAACAACACTTTTGATTTCTGCTGTTCCTTTTCCAAAGGAACAACACTTTTGATTTCTGCTGTTCCTTTTCCAAAGGAACGACATTTGTGTTTTCTATTGTTCATTTTCTAAAGGAGCAACATTTTTTATTTTTGTTGTTCCTTTTTCAAAAGGAACACCACTTGCATTCTTTTGCTCTTCCTTTTTGCAAATAACAACATCCTCGTATTCCTTTTTGCTTTCCTTGTTGTTCTAATTTGAGGATGTCTATTGTTCCTACTATTTCAGGTCGTTCGAAACACAACTATGCACTTATGCAATGGATACAAAATCATAACATACTGAAATCAGTGAACCATAAAATCGCTATTTTTATAGGAAATTGCTCTGAATTGGTAAGAGGAGAGAGGAAGGGACACACTTACCCATTATCCTTGCTATCATTATTCCACTAATTCTAATTTGATTGGTTATCTTTATCATGTAGGTTCTGTTAAATTTTCACAAATTTCTTTAATTATTATTTAGGAATAAGAGCAAAGGGTTTATACGTTCCTATTGAGATGTTAAGACTTCTTCCACCATTCCTACTCTTAAGGAGTGTTGAACCACCCTTTGTGTATAAATAGGAAAATACCTTATAAAAGAAAAGAAAGAAAAAAGGAAGCGAAAAATGATGCAGGATAGGGGGTCTCATTAAGAGCCAGCCTACCACAATCATGAGGAAGAAAGTGAAGTGGCAATCCCACTATGGCTACCACACCAAGGATATAGTCCAAAAGGTACATCAAAATAAAAATCCCTTGGAACAGGAGGTCTCATCACGAGCCGGCCTGCCCACCTTTCACTCCTTCCTCGTGAATGGCATTATGACTAACTGGTCACCAAGCCAGCATAATGGCCTACATTTTGACATCACATAACATTTCCTAGGCATACACAAAAGGCCATGGTTCCATGGGTGAAACAAACAAGTCAGCCAAGGTTATGGACACCTGTCAGCAGCCGAGCTCTGTTAATGGTATTGAAGTCACACTACTTACACCAATATGTAAGTATTAATATCCTTTTGTTTCTTACACCTTAGTAATAAATCACATAAGGAATATGTATATTGTTTCCCGAACAATGCAAACACATGTAATCTATTATTACCAATCATGACAGAAAAGTGACAATGGCCACATGAAACTCTATGTGCACGGCAGCTGTCCTATCCTCCCAGCCTCGCATCACATCACAACAATCTCTTAATTGTTAAGCGATCCGAGTAGGAACATCGATTTTGGTAAGTTGCTATTTTTTGTAAACATGGCATGCTGCCATACGTTGTTCCTTTATGACTCTGATCCAGGGCAGATCGTCACGCCGCTCCAATATTTGACGGCCAGGGATGGCTTATCACATTGCGGGGGGGGGGGGGGGGGGGGAGGTTCACCTCATTATTCACCGGTTTACGTGTCAGATCACCATTCGGGAAATTGTGTACTTGGGAATAGCACGACTCAAAGGTATACTAATTTTATTTTATTTTTGCATGGCTTGCTATTCCTAAGCCATTTCCATATTATGCTCTGCAGAATTTTGAGCAAGTCCTACGCCTGATAGTTTCTCTGTGTTTTAACGACATGAACAACTTGCTGTTCCATTGTCAATTCTAAGATTTTACAGGGAAATTACAAACATGGGGGGAAGATCAATTCAGAGAGAACCGCAGGAATTGATAGTATTTGCTGCTGCACGAGAAATTCTGGCAAGAGTAGGTTGGATAACTTATCTCAAACATTTGCAGGAATCCAAAGAGATGGTAGCAATAGAATTCTTGCAGAACTTGCAAGAAGATCACTCCACAGTGAGGGGGAAACGTATAGCAGTCACTGATGACATAATTGCAGAAGTCTCGGGACTCCTAGCCGTCGGACCTATATGGACATTAAAGAAGGAAAGACTGAATAAAATCATAGAAACCTTCCAGGATGAAGGTCAGAACCTAAAAATCAGAGGAAAATGAGTTCTACCTACAGCATTAGGAGAGCCATGGGCAGAATTAGCAAGGATTATTTAGAGCTACATCACCTGTGAAGGCAGGAAAGACGTGGTAAGACCACGACACCTTAAACTTTTAGCTGTATTAAAGTAGAAATGCTTTGTAAATCTACCTACATTTTTAAATTTTTTACTTCATGATGTCGCACGAAGTATGAAAATGGCACAACATGTAGAATCAGTCGTCAGTCACCATGGATTGATCCAATTAATAGTTAGCCATAGCCTTACCCAGCAGCAGAGCAGCTAGGAAGAGCTAATTGCCTTGATAAATGAGGGACTAACCAAGCCATTCCCAAAACGTAAGCATGCCCCCAGTACACCAGAAAAGCATGCCACCAGTACACCAGATCATCCATTAAAATGAAGAAAATCAGCTAGATTGGCACGAATTAAAGGAAGGCTAGAGAATTCCCAACGGGACACCAGCCAACCAGTAGAGGTAGATGATTCTGGGGATTGGCAACCCTCGCAATTAGAAGGAGAAGAAAATGAGGAAGGCAAATAAGGAAATGAGAAAGGATAAAGGGAGGAAGAAAATGAGCAACCTGAGCAGGAGAAGAAAATAGAGCAGCGTGAAGGCAGCCCATTGCAAAATCCATTGAGATAAGATGAATTAGCCAACATCTTGGCCAATATGGGCGAATATGGTCAACCTCTCATCCCACCAGACCTCCATGCTGAAGAATAACCAAAAGAACACTCTACTCAGGGTAAATATGCACCCGAAGCATTAAATGATGAGGAGGCAGAGAACGAAAGTCAACCTGTTCATGATGAAAGTTTGTCAGGAGAGAGAAGTGATATAGAGGAGGAACAATCGGCTCCTAGCCAGACTACACCGGAAGAAATTCTGGAAGAAGAGGAGGCAGGAAAAGAAGTCACCCAGGAAGTAATAGAACCAGCTAGGGTTCTTGCCTCTAAGAAACATGAACAAAACATTGAAGAAGCAACCCAGGAGGAAAACTAGGGAAGCAATCAATATGACAGTCCAGGCAGGAGCAAACAGTCTACTATTCCTTCTAAGGAAATTGAGGAAATTAAAAGATTACAGAAAGAACAACAAAGATTGTTGAATATAATAGTTCAACTTCGACAGCAGATCAAGATTCTGAAAACAAGAAAAAGGGTAAAAAGGACTTCGGGGGGGAGACATGCACGCATTACAGCAAAACCTCTCGAGAAAAAGGTTCGAAGGACCCGAGTCCACCCTATCGCTCAAAACCCTGTCAAAAAGTGGTTTGCCATTCCAAACTTTGTTGGGGAATAGTCTACTGGTCAAATTGCTGACGAAGAGCAGCCTGCTATTCAAGCTGTCGTTGAAAAACAGTCTGTTGTTCACGAGCAGACTGTCATTCAAAAGAAAAAGGAACAACATTCTACTGTTGCTCATATTGAAGTACAAACCGATGATATATTGATTGAGGACAAGGAAGTTCAGACAATGGCACAACCCTCTGAAAGGACGCAGACTATGAATGCAGTGCAACACAACAGAAAGATTCAGGTGAACCTGCCGCTCACCACTACCATGTGGGATAATTATCCGAGGATGGTAACCCTACGAGAGGGTTTGATGCAAGCTCAACAAGCAGTAGAAAAACTCGCAGAACAAACAGTCCCTCGGGAAAGGTATGGAAGAATTACAGCAGCAACTAAGGAACGCCAACTTATCTGAGAGCCAGGCCTTTGAAGGATGGCGAAAGGAAGAAGAAAATGTGGCAAAGGTAACTCGTAGGTTATATATAGTTGTCAAGCAGATCGATACCTTATGCTCTTTGTACACTGACGTCGTAGCCTGTAGATCCCCTGCTAAGAATTATGCCTTGTTTTTAATGGAACGATATTTGTAATTGAAAATAAAGGTTGTTAAAGCAGGCGCCCCTATACAAATTAATACCATCGATGATTTTATAAACTGCTGTAAGCATTAGGGCATGAAGGTTCAAAGATTATTGTGTGAATTCTATCTGCATAACCTTGTGTTAGACCAGGAGACTGAGAACCCAAGCCCTTTTGTTGGGAACATCCAATTGCAGGCATTTATCTCGTTTGGGGTCAATCAAATAGTGGCTTAAAGCCTATAATGCTTTCCAGAGATAAGAAAATAGATTAGACTTGTGGGTAAGAGCTGAGCCTAGGAATCCAGTACAGTTGTGGAGGGAACATAGGAACCTCATAGGGGCTCCAGGCGTAATTGAAGCATTAGGACCCATTAATACAATAATCAATCGGCATGGAATAGAATACTTTCTCACTATTAAAGACCTTGCCATTGATGCGGCTAAATTTCGATATCAAATCTCTAATCCGAATATCCAACTCAGGGAACCATTTAATTATGAAAATTTTAAGTTAGCTACCAACCGCTTGCACCTCTATGGCAAGGTTATCTTGAGAGCAGGGCCATCCTGGTTAGGATA
>APFE030835602.1:26796-77324 GCA_000404065.3 Pinus taeda | reverse complement strand
TTGTAAGTTACAAAATGTACAACGGTAAAGAAACACACTTTACCTAACTCTATACTAGACCAAGTTGAACTTAACTATTTCCTATGTGTCGGAATATCCTAACACCAAGGATAGGGCGCAATGGTTAAGAGCATGTATTTCTTGGTAAGGGGTTACAAGTAGAATTCTAGAGAAGGGAATATGTGTTGCATACATTAAAGAAGGGCTATTATGATACGCTATTGAACGCACAAAGAATATTCATTGTGTTATAGAGATATGTTCTTTGTTTGGATAGAAAAACTATTGAGTCATATTTCTTTAGGAAAATGATATGTGAGTACTTTTATGCTAACGTAACTAATATTTTAGTTTCTCGTTGAATGAGATGTGTAAACAGATAATATTTGTGTTAACTTTCATTAGAAAGGGTATACATACACATGCACGAAGAGGCAACAAGTTGTGTTGGTTTGCGTTACATGTTTGCAAGCATAAAAAAAATAGTAGCTAGAGGATTAGCTCTTTTGATAAAGTTTACATAAAATTTTCATGTAAGGAGATTGTAACTGATGTTGTAGTCAGTCCCTTCAAAGGAATGCCTTAGTGTGTTGTCCTCTAAGAGTATGTGCTTATGCGAAGGGAAATGCTAGTTAATATAATTATTAAAGATGGGCTAATATGGTATGCTATGGTATGCACAAAGAATAGTCATTGTGATATGGAGTTATGCTCTTTGTATGTTAAAGAGACTATGTTTAGTTCTCGAAAAATAGCTATATGAAAAGAACATATGTGCTTAAGCATAAAAATAATAGTTTATTACATGTATGAAAATATAACGATTGTGTTATACATGTTGGTAGAATTAATGGGATTGAACTCTAAAGAGAATTATGCATTAGAGTAAATGAACATTGAGGAGGTAAAACAATATTTACTTGAGTATATGTACTAGTTATATAGTATGTCATACTTGCTCATGCATATGAGTAGAAGTTAAAAGATCACTTTTAGAGGTTGCTAATTGATTGATTAATATGGCATCTAATCTTGTTGCCAAGCTTGTTGACGACTCATTGACAGGAAACGATGGTGGTTGGTGCCAAAGAAAAGTGATGTTTAACATTGTGGCAGGAAAGGGATTAATGGTCCATGCAGATAAGTTAGAGTTGCAGGATCGTTCATTGCTAGAACAATCACGCCACAAGGAATGTTGCATGTGTCGGTATGTAAGGAAAGTGTTTCATGGAAAATGTTTTAGCTTTTATCTAGTTATGTAATATCTTGATGATAATTCATTGTAATGATTTCATAACAATGGTTAAGGGATGGAATCCCTTATGAGCCATTGAGTGAGGGGTGAAAACCCTCACGAGCGTTTATTAATAAGATTAAACGTCGCTGGTTTTCACCCTACGAGGTTTCCAGGGTATATTGGTGTTCAATGGTGTGATTGCCTTTTGTGTAAGTTTGATGATGATGAATCCTTGATGTTGATGGTTCTTTATTTGATGGCATGATCATATTTTCCAAGTATGAGATTAATTAATATGTTTATGGAAATCATGAAATGGATGCAAGGAATTCATGAGACAGTTTATGTTATTACACTACCATAGTGGTGGTTAAAGGTTATGCAATGGTTATGTAACTTACTGTTTTTGATGGCAATTTACTTGATGTACTAATGAATATTATATTTAATGGTTAATGATGAATTGTGGAGTTGTGAATTAGATAATTACTTGTGGTAATTTGTATAAAAAAATTCTAACTCCCTACTTTTACATGCGAGGTTACCGGGGTATGTTACAGAGGGTCACCAATTTTTTATGATTGAATGTCCTCTCATCGCCCGCCCCCCCCCCCCTCATCAATCATTTGGTCAAGGTAGTAAATCACACCTCCCCTCTCACCTACGTGCAACTCTGAAGTTGGTTACTCCTCACCTCTTAGAATTGAACATGAAATTTCATATCAACACATCCGCTCTGTCCATCCCGTCACCCGTTAGTTTTCCAAAGCATTTAGAATGATCCCAGAATGTTAGGTCCCTATAATACTGGTGATTCCCCCATTACTATTGTCATTTTGGCCCTTATTGTTATTGTTGTGCTCCTATTGTTCCCATATTATTATTATTGTGCCACATAGAAGCCCACTATTGTTATTTTTGTTCCCTTATATTATTATTGTTATGTCGGCCTGACTATATTGTGACCCCTTAGACTCATATATAGAAAGGAGGTTTTGTCATTTATATCATCCAAGAATTGTTCAATTGTGTAATGTAAAGGAGGTTTCCCCCTCAAAGAGGTCGATTTTGAAGTCGTTGATATATATTTTCTTTTATTTTGTGAGTTGGTTGCATAACATTTGGTATTAGAGCTTTGGATTCTAGGGTTTCCCTGCTCCAAACAGGTCATCGTGGCATTTTCACTATAAATTTTTTTCTACGATGTTGCAGAAGTTGAAATTAAAACCCATTTGAGAGGAAAGCTCGATGCACCTCAGATCCGAATTTCAGATCTCGTCTCGCTATATTTTAGGAGATATGATCCAAGGAAGTTAGGATTTTTGAAAGCTCCCGAATTATATCTCAAATAGGTGACCTGGGGAAAATCATCATAACTTTCTCTCTGAGCATAAGATTTTGAAGAAGAGGAGGAGGAAGAAGAAGAAGAAGACATGGATGACCAAAACTTGGAATGGATGACTTAGGGACCATTGACTCTCTCGGGTGCTTTGCACAGGATGCCAAAGTGTTCGAAGAGAATGTTGACAAAGTATGACCCTGATAGAACAATGAAGGCAGAAGACCACTTGAAAAAATTCTACCTACAACTGCAGACACTTGAGGTATGGAACATCGACGTTGCAGGCAGATTGTTTCCGTGTACCTTGGATGGACGAGCAACCTTCCTATCAATTCCATCTATAATTGGGGTATGTTCAAAAGAATGTTTTTGGAAAAAATTACTGGTGACAAGACCCCTACCATGTTGCTCAAAGAGTTGGGAAATCTGAAGATGGAGTTGAAAGAGAAAGTGAAATATTTTACTCAGAGGTTTTTATGCATATTGAACAAGTTTGTAGCAGACATAAAACCTCATGAGTCCATCACTGTTGACTATTACACGTCTGCACTGCCAACCAATATTGCGCAGTTCATCAAGCCAGTTGCGAAACCAACATTACTTGAAAATTGTGAAGAGGCAATCGTTGTGGAAAAGGACCTGCATGCGATTGGAGTCATCAGGATGATGAGCCAGAAAAAGACTAAAAATATGCGAGCAGGAAGCCCCAGACTATTGCGAATAAGGGGAAAGATAAAGAAGCAAGTGACATTGAAACCCTTACTCATCTTACCAAGAAATTGACAACAGAGATGTCTGAGCTACAATAATGAATGGTCGAGACATCTGCTAGCAGCCAGCCTCCCAGACAATAGAAGAGTATCATGTCATCATGTAGCAACAACTTCCCAGCTAAAACTGCACAAAGTTCCAACTCAATGTTCTAGATGGACATGTTCGTGAACCCCAAGTTTTGCTCATTGCATGAAGACCATCACCTAGAAGGGACTTGTCTGGAATGGAAACGAGTTGCGTAATCGATGTGCGTCAGTATGAAAAACGTGGTAAACAATATGTAGTGTTAATCGGAAGACGAAGATGATGAGGAAGATGTTGCATTTGATGAGGCACCAAGCACTCAGCAAGTGATCAACATGTATCAATGCTCGCATGAAATAGAGAAAACAAACACCAAGAAGCAACCCCCAAAGCAAAGTGGTTGATACAATCTCAAAAGTTAAGGGGATCCCCGTACTGTTGGCGAGATGCAAGAAAAGTTGAAACTGTTGATGAGGAAGGTTGATCCACCAACCGTCCCAAAGCAGAAATTTCAAAGCAAGCCTAGGAAGATAGCTATAGACAAGAGTACGTCCATGAGTATTAAATTTCAAAACACTCCGCCGGATAGTACAAACATGAGTCTAACATCAGAAACCTTGGTGAGTTTACCCACTCTTAGCTACAATATTGTTGAAGATATGAAGAAAAATTGTGAAAACATCTCTTTGTTCGATTTATATAAGCTCAAGGGTTAGGGGGATATTTTGCTATGTGCATTGGGGAAAACATCTGTAAACATCGTAGCCTCTACTAGCAAGGGAGCAAGCACATCTCTCGGTTCACTCACAACTCTGCTCAACACACTCCGGATGGAAGAAGTAAATTTTTTTTGCCCTCCATTATTGCTATCATTTGAAATTTAACTACAATTTTCACAACTGTTTGGTTTCTCTGGTGCATCAGCTAACGTCATGCCACTCTCCATTTCCAAGAAGATCAATGCGCAATGGAGAAAGGCATCTGCGTAGATCATCCAACTAGATCGAACCTCTGTACCAGCCATTGGTGAAATTCAGGATGTGATCGTACGATTATCTCATGATAGCCGAGTTCACCAGTGCAACAACATTGTCACTGTAGACATACCAGAAGCGTATGTCTTATTGTTTAGCAAAGACTGGTCCAACAAGTTGAATGGGTACTTTGCCACAAACTAGTCACACTTATGGCTTCCATACCAAGGTAAAAGCAATCAGATCCAGGTGTTATCCAAGAGACATATAAACATAATGTCACTCCCATCAATGGTAAGAACGAACCATTGACTTTCGCGGAACTCATGTTCAGAAACTGCCTCTTGGAAACACAATTGGGGTGTTATCTTGCACAGCTAGTTCCAACCTCACCAAACATGCAGTTGGGTCTCCTTCCTTGCCCAACTCATGCAAATGAAACATGTGCAATACATTGTAACACTAGTAGCAGTAGCAACAGTAGTATTGGCACATCTAGTGGTCCGTGTATAGACGAGTTGTGGACCATGTATTTTGATGGATCAAAGGCACATGATGGCTCTGGAGCCAAGTGTGTCTTAATAGACCCAAAGCACAGGAAACACTTGATCTCAAGTCACTTGGAGTTCAAGTGTACGAAAAAACACTGCTGAATATGAAGCACTCATATTGGGCTTGTACAAATCCATTAGTCTCAATGTTGTTGCGCTAAAAGTGGTGGGTGATTCAGAAATTCTGGTACCACAGGTATGTAACACCATACATTGTTTGTCACCTCATCTGAAAAGTTATCAGCAAGAGGTACGGCGACTAATCTCTAACTTCCAAGCTTTCAATATTATTTTTGTGCCAAGAATGTGTAATGCAACTGTCGATGTCTTAGCTAACGCAGATGCTAGGATGACACCGCTTAGGGATATGTTTACTGTTGAAATTTTGTATAAGCCTTCTATCCTTGATAACATAACTAATATACGAATTTTTTATGATGATCAACAAATACTTCACTTCATGGCCAACACTGATGTCTTCAAGGATGCAACGATTGACGAAGATGAGCACGAGTAGTCTCTGCAAGCTGTTGCTGATGACAGGAAATCCAACCTCATCCCCAAGGGTGTGGTATCTCATGAAAATCTCTATGACTTTTAGAACCGCTTTCAAGGGCCAAGGAACAACAACACCCACAGTTCCACCATGATGTACGAAGAGATCAACTTGGGAACATAAAAAGATATGAAGTTCGTCAATCTTGGTACATGTTGCACACCATAGGAGCGGAAAGCCTTTGTTTGCTTGTTCAAGCAGTACTGGGATGTGTTCACATGGACATACGATGATTTGAAAAAATAGGACATGCGAATAATCCAACATGTGATTCTAATCAAAGAAGTGGTCAAACCATTTCAGCAGAAGCTGGTAAAAGTACATTTGTTGCTTGAACCTCTCATATAGAAAGAACTGACTATGTTGTTGGATGCACGGATAATTTATAGAGTTCGTCATTCCACATGGGTTTCTAACTTAGTTCATGTACATAAAAAATCCAGGGAGATTCGCTTATGTGTTGATTTGAAAAACTTGAACCGCACCTCAGATAAAGACAACTACCCGATGCCGTCAATGGAACATATTTTACAGACAGTATGTGGGGTATAAATGTTTTCCTTGCTCAATGGTTTTTCTAGATACAACTAGGTTCTGGTAGTGGAACCTGATAGATTGAAAACTAATTTTTGTACCAAGTGGGGTACGTTCGCCTACAAAAGAATTCCATTTGAGCTCATGAATGCAGGCGTAACCTTTCAACACGCCATGGACATCACCTTCTGTGGACTTATCAGACAAAGCATAGTGGTGTACCTTGATGACGTGACTGTCTTTTCCAGAAAATGGTTAGACCACATATACCATCTGTAGGGCATAGAATCCCCCCACAACAAGTTTTGGGGCTCAAAGCCCAAGTTTTGGTTAAAGGTTTTGAAATACTCCACGAATTGCGGGGGTAGAGCGCGAAGTAGAGGTTAAGTCATAGGGTTGTCCACCCTAAAGTAATATAATGCAATGTAAAGTCATGTCAGCCTACCATGGTCCACAGACCATGAGATTGTATAAACAGAGCGAAGCTCTAAGTTTTAAAGATGGTAGATGATAGAGAAAGTAGCGAAGGAATGGTTTGAGCTTAGAGTAGTATTCTAAGTGTATTGGGTCATAGTAGTAGGAAGAGGCTTTGCAGCGAAGTGCGTAGAGGCCTAGTAAAGTTGCACCTAAGTGCGTGGACCCCTGCAGCCGAGTGCATAGGGCCAAGTTGAGTTTGTAATTGGGACATAAAGCTAATAAAGAGAAGTTTATCCTAATTCTGTGCATCTAGTCTTGAATTCTTATTCTGTTGTTATGCATTACTTTTACTTGGTTTATTTATTGCGTGTAGTTGAGTAAATGCTTGTATGGTTAAGAATACTTACATATGAAAATAATCTAAGTAATCAACTAACAGTGCATAATTAGGAAAGACTTGGGTAAATGACAAGGATCGCGTTGCAAATAGGACTGCGCGAAGATAACATCACAGGCCATGAGGTGCCCACTGGTGCGCGTAGCATAGTGAGCGCGAAGGTTGGACCATGTACCAATCCCAATATATCAGACATCCCCAGGGTGCGGAAACCTGGTTCTAGCACCCTCCCATACTACTTTGGGTGAGACCTCAATCTATGCTCCGCGGACTGTTGTCGAAAGGGCCAGTAGTACTGGGATTTGCTTGGCTAAATCACCTCTGAAACTAGGTTAGGCCCCACTAAGCCAACAAATGGTTCCGTTGTCGGGACCGGAATCTGCATAAAGGATGCCTGATGTCGTGCCACTGGAATCCTACAAAGAAAGAAATTGAAGAGTGGTTGGACAAGAAGATTCGTGAGTCTGTGACACAAGAAAACAGAAATCTGCGAGTATCTAAGGAACAGTGGTTGGATCACTACTTGTACACTGAAATCCATGAAATTTTCTTTGCATCTTTTCCTTCTGAGCTGTATGAGTGGATCACAAAGTTAGCAGACAGCCAGGGAAGGTGTAGGCTCGACAAACCAATAGTGTGGACTCCAGAACTAGTGTGCAGAATAGAAACCTCAGAAAAGAAGATAGCACGATATGTGGACCACTGGCTCGACCGAATAATAGGAGGATTTATCACTGAGTTCGCGGTAGACACGACCGTCAGCGACAGTGAGGTAAAGTGACGTTTTCTCAAGGGACTGCGAGGTAAGTCTACTAAATATTTGAACACTTGGATTAAGATGCTATTGTGTGAAAAGCAGGTTATGCGAATAAATTAATGTTTGGAACTACGCAAAGAAGAAAGATATATAGAAGCGGAAGTAGTGAGGAGTTGGAAAAGAGTCCCTTAATTTCACCCTCGCAGGAAAGCGAGGAGGAGCTCGTGAAATTTTCTTCAAGAAGTGCGCTCAGTTTGATAAGACAGAGAATTCCATATTTACCACCCCCACCCACACCACCACCTGTTTCACCCTCCTCACCTCCATCTCCACCCACTCCACCTCCGCCACCACTGCAGTTCAATATGGCGAGTGCGATCAAACTGCCGGTGTTTAGAGTAGTAGGAAATGAAGATCCGAACCAATTATGGTTTCTGGTAAGAGCAGTATGGGAAGCACAGGGCGTCATGGATGATAATATTAAAAAGGCTACGTTGGTGAGGGCATTGCAGGATCGCGCATTAACGTGGTATATCAAGCATTCTAATGATCACCCGAATGCAAGAATTGCAGAGATCCAGATCGTGCTAAGCAGGGAATTTAATAGGCCAAAATCAAAGACACAATCAATCATTGGGTTTAAGGATATCGTGATGCTTTCAAGTGAGACCCCCTGGGATTTGGACCAAAGGCTGAAGAGCACGATCTGTGAAGCCAATATGACGTTAACAGATGCACATCATCGCGCATGGTTTGTTGCCTCACTTAGGCCACACTTAAGGACGACGTTGTCACAGCAAAAAATTTCCACCCAGGCCGAAGCGTTGGAGATGGCAATGAGATTGCATGAGACCCCTATACAAGACCCTAGGTTGTGAGTCCAACAAATTTATGCACAGCTATAGAAACAGGACAGGACAATTCAGTCGGAGGTGCACGAGGAAGCATGGTGCATAAAATGCAAAGGCCAAGGTCACGACAAGGACCATTGTCCAGTGTTCGCGAACTACTTGGTAGTGGGAGGGCCAATGCCATTAAGACCAGAGGCATAGGTGGGGCCGAGCATGACATCTGCATTATGTTGTGCGATCTGCCAGATAGGAGGAAAACATACCATAGATAATTGTCATTTGTTGCAGAAGTATACACAGACGTCCCAACAAGTGTTTTGTAATTCTGCAAGTCGGTAGGCCAAGACGAATGCACCTGCCGAGGCTATGAACTAATGATGGACCAGAATTCTTCTTACAGAGTACAGACCGAAACACGATCCCTTGACCCAAATGCAGCAATTGTGCATGTTGGGTTTCAGGGTTGCAATCGGGGTCGAGGTGGAACGAGACCAGGAAGGGGTCACAGACAGATAATTTGTTACAATTACGGAGGGCTAGGGAATTATGCCCACGATTGTACGAACTCGAATAGGATATCTTGCTGGTACTGTAACCAGTTTGATCATGAGGCAGAATATTGCCCTTTGCTGATAGTGAAGATGCTCGAAAAAGGGCTACTCCAGCCCCCTCTGACCTAGAATTTATAAATGATGAGGTTTGAAACACGTGAAGAAGACCCAAATGTAAACATTATGCTTAGGAGCGGTATGGCCATGGGAGATGAAAAAGGGAAGCAGCCAGAAGACCCCGCGTGGGTTCGCAAGGCTCCTTCAAAGGAACCCAAGTTTGACTTAGAACACGCAAAGGAGACATTCATGGAAGCTAATAAGAGCTTCACGAAGGTCTCCACTTCATGTAGTAAGTATCAACTAGAACTAGGGATGGATCCTTCAGTGCTCATTACCTTTATGGAGACATGCATGAAATTGTTGTGCAACAACAAGGCAGTCAAAGGGCTACAAGAACTTATCACTAAGTGCACAAGGTTAGGAGAACCACACATGGTTTGAAAACTTGGAAAGCATGCATTGCGCACAGGAAAGGAGATGAGGTTGATTGTGCAAATAGAGGAGTACGAAATGGATTAGGTAATCCTGGATCTGGGTTTGAACGTGAATGTACTACCAAAGCAAACATGGGAAAGCATCGGCAAACCCATGTTACAATGGTCCCCTATTTAGTTATGAATAGCGAACCAACAAAAGATTTTTCGCATGGGAAGATTGCAAGGTGTGACAGTCGATATTGAAGGCGTGAGTGCGCAGGTAGATTTTGAAGTGATAGAGATTGTCGATGGCAGCAATCCCTATCCCGCGATACTAGGAATAGACTGGGCTACTGATATGAATGGATTCATAAATCTGAAGAAGCGCAAAATGATCTTTGAGAAAAAGTCACTACACGCAGTAGTACCACTGGATCCAGCCGAAGGAGCGCGATACACTGAACCGATGTGTGACGACGATAGTGATGATGATATCGACTGTATCTACAAGATAATTGCACAAGGAGAGGATTGGGTGAATCCGACTACAGATGGAAGGATTTCATGGGAGCACGAAAGCTCCTGCACTTCAGATTCAGAAGAAGAGATAGAGAGATGGTAAAATCGACTGCATGAAGTAACAACACTGAACTATAACATGATGATCAGGTCATTGCGTTATGTAACAATAGAGGAAAGGGAGCTTCCGACAAATGATGGATTGTCAGTGGTGGATGAATTTCTAAGAAAATTCGAAAGTGCAGTACCATAACAGCAGCGGTTTGATGCACTGAAGTGGGCACTGCGTGCAACACTCGCACGATGGTGGGGTACGCATTAAGGAAATTTTGAAGACTGGTGTGGATGGAGAAGGATGATGCGCCTACGTTTTGGAAAACCCCAGCATTAAACGAAAGCCAATCAGCTGGGGCGGAACAATTTGCGCGCCCACCTTTCCCGATGGGTACAGACATATGTTGTACAATCCACACAAGTGCACACCACCCCTAGCCTAGAGAATCAAAACAAACCACAACAGCAGGAAAGGTGACACGCATTACCAATTCTACACGATGAAGCATTCCATAGGGTGCGCGGAGTACTGAACAAGGTTCACCAGGCGAGACGAACTGATTGGGACCAACACGTGCCAGCGGTTCGATGGGCCTATAGGACCATGTGCAAAAACCTGACTGCGGAGATGATTCCAAAGGTGCGAAATAGAGTAGAATCCGAAATTTTTGAAGGGAGTACCAAAAGGAATCTGCGCATAATAGCTCTCGCAGTTATGACAACGCGCGAAGACCAGGACGAAGGAATCACATAGCTACGTGAGAATGACCATATAAGGATGCGGGAATCCATTCAACGAGGGAACCTTAGACTTCACGAACTCGAAGAAGATCAGGTATGATTGAGGAAGAAAAGCATGTTGATGGATGCTGAGATCAAAAGACTGGAAAACGAGGTCACACAAGCATGTCTCGTCGATAAACCAAGGATGACAAGGCAAGATACGAATGGTCATACAACTGCATTAGAAGATTGTCGCCGAGAATTTATGACTCTACTACCATGGCTGAGACCGCACCTTTGTAGGTTTTAACCCCATACTGAAATTACCTGCATACAAATTCTAAAACACAGAAAATAAACAATGGGAGAGCATAACGCATAAAACACATATACATAGAGATTTTCCCCTAATTCCCAAAATCGGGACTACCGGCTTGATTTTTCATTATGTTCCTTTCAATGTTACAATACATATTTATACATGTCGAAGCATCCAATACCATGGACCAAAAACCATCGCGTCCAAAACCATGGATCGAAAACCATCGCGTCCAAAAAAACATGTGCGAAAATCATGCACAAAACCATAGGTGGGTCCGCCCATCCTAACATAGGTTCCAAACCAAAATTTTCCAGGGTGCTGCCCCAGACCCCATAAAGTGGGGTTATAGGTATGCCTCAAACCCCCTGTGACCACCTCCCCGCTACATAATCGGTGCAATGAAGGAGGGCCCTGCCCTCCCTCTAACCCCTTGGTTAACTATGTGGGCTAGTTGTGGAAAGAATATAACACAACCCAACAACCTTACCAAACACAGTAACAAGGGTAGTGCACCACATAAGATAAAAAAACGCGGTGTCGGCTATCACGAGGGCAATTGAGGAGTGTCCACAAACTATACTGGAAAGTGAATTAAGGTCTCGCACATATGGTGCAACCACTTGACTAGCCATAGGGAGCACAATCGCAGCGCTCCAGACAGTTGAAAGAGAGTGCAAGACTCTAAATGAGTCTGTTTGGGAACTGCGTGGTGAAGGGGGTGCGCGTAGAATTAGCATGGTACAAGGTTCGTGCCTGTGCATGGGGGGCTACGCTACCACGTGGGTAAACTGGGAAGTAACTGTTGGCGTCAATGTTCATGACAAGATGTCCAATTTAAGGCAAAAGGGAGTAGGTGGCAGGCAATTAAGACACAAATTAAGAGCTAGATTTGGGATCATCTGCCACCAAGGATGCATTAATGACTCAGAAGTGGGGGCAACGGTCAAATTCAAATTCAAAAGATGCTATAAAACTCCCAAGGCTAGCCACAAGACAACACTTGTTCGTTTGATATTTGAGCTTTTACGAAGAGCATAGAGTGTTGAGCGCCAAGCGGTATTTGAGCCCCCAAGTTCGTGAAAAACCATAGACAGTTCGAACAAGATGACACCTACCAAGAAAGGTGTCGGTTTTGTAGAGAGTACCATCGAGGAAGCTGCGCAAAGCCCTATGGTGTAGGTGGGGGATGCATTGGAAATTCCAAAATCACCTCGGACACTGAGGCCCAAGAAGGATAAACAGGTAGCAGGACCAGTCCGCATGTCCCTGCGATATTCGTGGATTGGTAAACTTTCCATGGAAGAAAAGGGCAAGACTGTCAACATTGAGACAGATGATGAGGAGGAGGACCTCCAGGCTCTCGTAGATGAGATAGAGGCGGATGAAGAAATGGAAGAAGACATCCAGTTAGTGCGCGTTGTAGCAAAAATGCCTAAGTACGTTCCTCCGTGGAAAGGGAAAGCTAAGGTACCCAATGATTTGGATGCCGCTAAGAGCGCACTCCAAACCCCGCTCCTCCTAGATGGAATTCTGTTTGAGGGCTTGCCCTTGGGCCGTGTGCCCACAATGAAATTTGAATATTAGGACCTCGCGGACAACAAAAAGTTCCCACATTTAGAGACTGAGAACCTCATGAAACAGAGCAAGGAGGGGTCAGTTACAGTGCTAGAGCTGTAGAAATGGCTACACAGTGTGGAGAAGGCCAGACTACTCCACCTACTATGGATTCCACACTTTCACCATGCACCTATCACGATATTTGTCATCAGGCAGCTGCTTTTCCTGGTGCACGATGGGTACTTATGGTTGGAGGAGCATATTCCCATCACGACGGAGCTTATCCAAAGGATTTCCCAGCTTCCCTGAAAGGGAAAGGACCCCGCGGAGATAGCTGGCAAAAGCAGAGATTTGGCGCTCGCAGAGGCCATGAAGAAAAAGTACAAATTGGAAAAGAAGAAGAGAGGCTATATAATCAGTAGCATTAAAGACAAAGGGGTGCGCGTAGCCACCCAACTACTGGCCGGGAAGGTGATGAGAAAATTTCGCGGAGACAAGGTACCAACACCAGTGGTTGCGTTGGCAAAACAATGCATTTAAGGGGCCCAATTCAACTGGGCCAAGTTCCTCTGCAAAGAATTCCTAACCAACTGCAAGGAAGCTCAAGAGCAGGGCAAGACCTTCGACTATGCGTAGTTGCTCTTGTCTATTTTATTGGTGACAAGGGAATTGTGTGAGGGAAATCAGTTCCGTCATATTGAACAGGACTTGCTAGAGGCTACAAAATATGTGTCGCTCTGGGCTACGAAGGACGCCACGAGGATCCGCAAAACTAAGATATTCTGGGTGCTCATGGAGGCGAGCGTCCGGATGTGGATTAACAGGAGGCCATGCTTATCCCCCACAATGTATAACAGCTTGCGGAGCTTTGCAGAATTCAAGGCAGATATGCACAATGTGTATATCAAGGTGTGTAAGGATCCGACGCAGACCTAGACCAACCTTCCTTTCATTGCAATTGACGATGCCATCTCGTCCGTGCTCGAATCATGGCCTCCCGAGTGGTGCACCCCAGATCTGGCAGAAAGGGATAGAACAGTAGCACAAAAGCAGAAGGATGAAACCAAGTTACGTGTCACGAAGTTGGCCCAGCAAAGGCGCAACAAACAAGCGGCTATGGAGGTAAGGGCCACTTGTGAAGCAACAAAGGCAGCTGTAGAATAGGCAAAGGCCACTAAAAGAGCAGCAGCAACACAAGCAAAAGGGGCCACTGTGACGCAAGAGGAAGGGGGCCAGAATGTGTCTACAGGAGAGGGACCAGATACAGCAGAAGGCGTGGACCCGGGCACAACATCCACCCAATTGAAATGGCCACACGGCACGGAGCGGTCAGGTCCACGAAAGAAGGCCAAGGCTTCCAAACTGGACATCAAGCCAATTACATTGACAGAGGGTGACCTCTATGACATTGACGACTCAGTTCGCGAGGTCACTTGGTAAGCGCTCCAGGAAGCTATGACGGAGCAATAGAATGTGTTGGGGGCCCTAAGGGCGCAACTGTAGGCACTTCAGGTGTAGGCCTCACAGGAAGGAATAGTAGCCGCCTATAGTGCCGCAAGTACATCAACAGCAGAGCAGCTGCTGTGTGCAAAAATGGCCAACACCATAGTGCTGCCGGAAGGAGCACTAATAGCGGAAAGCAAGGAGGATAGAGCCGTGGTGGGCAGGATCAAGGGACTTGGCCTAAACTTGACTTCCCTTCTGCGAGATGCATTATATCAGCTACAAAACGGAGCGACAACAGAACTCTGCACTACAGAAGGACGTGCAATACAGATGCTTAGCGAACATAGAATCAACATTGAGAAGTGTAGTCTACAATGCGATGAAGTGCTTACGCAAAATCAACAGCTGGAAAAATGGTAGAGGAAGCATGTTGCTGCATTCCAAAGCTAGAAATCATGACAGACCTACCAGTTGGAGTGCGAATCCAAAAATTAGCCAGTGGATTCCGCGAGGAAAAGGAGGAAGCAATGAGGGTACAACTGGACCTCAACCTTCAGATTGCCGAGCTACGATTAAAGGCATAGCCCTCTACGCCCTTGAAAGTTAGGGAACAACGTGCTGGCACTATTAAAAAAGGGTTGGAGGAAATAAAACAGGCAATATGTAACTGCATCGCTATGCTGGAAGAATCCTTCACGGTCCTCACTTCATTACAAGAGGACCCCAAAATATGGCGCTTGGAAACAGAGGTGTGGGCACTTCAAGTGTAGTATGATAGTGTGTGTGGAACGGCGCAGAAAGTTGTCCTAACCCAATGATTTGCGAAGGTATAACAGGAAAAGGCGTTGAGGGAACAGGTGGATGTCACGTGGTAGAAAGAGGCAGTCCTTAAAGTGCGCGTCCAGCCTTAGATTGATGAGGCCTTCCTCATCACTGCAGACATCGAAGAAAATCTCACACAAATGAAGGTGATGCATGCCTTAAGATAGGGATTTTCCCCTGACAGCGAGACTTCAGTCAAAAGAGTGGAGCAAATCCAGCAGACTACAAAACAATGTGCTACGGACCTCCATGCAACACAGGATCGGTTGGAAGGGCTCCATGCCAAGATCGCTGCACTAGCAGAGTGACTCGGGATGAGTCACGATGATTGTGTAGGGGGCCTGTTGGGTGTGGAATCCCTCCACATCATGTTTTGGGGCTCAAAGCCCAAGTTTTGGTCAAAGGTTTTGAAAGACTTCGCGAATTGTGGGTGCAGAGCGCGAAGTAGAGGTTAAGTCATAGGGTTGTTCACCTTAAAGTAATGTAATGTAATGTAAATTCATGTTGGCCTACCCATGGTCCGTGGACCATGAGATTGTATAAATAAAGTGAGGCTCTTAGTTGTAAAGATGGTAGACGATAGAGAAAGTAGCGAAGGAATGGTTCGAGCTTAGAGTAGGATTCTAAGTGTATTGGGTCATAGTAGTAGGAAGAGGCTCTGCAGTTGAGTGCACATAGGTCTAGTAGAGTCCGCAGCTGAGTGCGCAGACCCCTGCAGTTGAGTGCTCATGGCAGAGTCAAGTATGTAATCGAGAGAGAAAGCTAATAAAGAGAAGTTTATCCTAATTATGTGCATCTAGTCTTGAATCGTTATTTTGTTGTTATGCATTACTTTTACTCGGTTTATTTACTGCGCGCAGTTGAGTAAATGCTTGTATGGTTCAAAATACTTATATGAAAATAATCTAAGTAATTAACTAACAGTGCATAATTAGGAAAGACTTGAGTAAATAACAAGGATCGCGCTGTGAATAGGATTGCACGAAGACAAAATCGCAGGCCGTGAGGTGCCAAATGGTGCGTGTAGTAAAATGCGAGTGAATGTTAGACCGCGTATCAATCCCAACATATTGGCCATCCCTAGGGTGTAGAAACCTGGTTCTAGCACCCTCCGATACTACTTTGGGTGAGACCTCAGTCCGCGCTCTGCGGACTGTTGCCGAAAGGACCAATAATACCGAGATTTTCTTGCTTAAATCACCTTTGAACCTGGGTTAGGCCCCACTAAGCCAACACCATCTGAAGAAGATATTCGAGCGATGCCGAAAATATGGGATATCCTTGAATCCTAAGAAAAGCGTATTTGCAGTGTTTTAGGGGAACCTCCTCAGGCACATCATTGCCAGAAGTGGGACCAAGGTTGATCCGCACCAAGTTTGGATGATTACACATATTCCTCACCTAGCCAACAAGAAAGGCATGCAGTTCTTCTTGGGAAAGATAAAATTCCTCCCAAAGTTCATCTCGGATTATGCACAGATAGTGAAACCTATGCAAGGCATAGTCAATAAGGATGCGCCTGCACTTTAAAACCCAGACTTTAACAAGGATTTCTTACTATACGCTTTCACCTTTGACAATTTGCTGGTTGCAGTACTCACTCAGAAGGATAAGTTGAATGATGAACATCCCATCTCCTTCATGAGTGAAAGCATGTAGGGACTCGAACTCAACTACCCCTCCATCGACAAACAAGCATAGACATTATACAAGGTAGTGAAACATTTCATACCCTACTTGTTGAAGAACCCTTGCATAGTCTTTGTGCCACACTCAACAATATGATCACTACTTGTACAACAAGAGCTAGGTGAAAGACGTGCGAACTGGATTACAGGCTTGCAAGTGTATGATCTTGACATCAAGCCAGTTCACACTATCAAGGGTCATGGTCTCTGCAGACTTGCAGCTAAAGCAGTCCATGCACAAGAAGAAGAAGAAGATCTCACTGGTTGGGAGCAAGAAAATGAGATGTATGATGTAGATCGAGAACCACCCACTTCATGTGGAAACACTTGGTACGAAGATGTGTGCCAGTACCTTGAGAATGGCACCATACCCTCTTACTTTTCCATGAGAAATAAGAGGGAACTTCACTTCAAAGATTTACCTTATTAGTTGGTGCACAGAGTGCTTTACAGAAAGCGCAGTAATGTGATTTTACTTAGGTGCCTAGAGGCACATGATTCAGAGAAGGTCTTGCATGATCTGCATGATGGACTAGCTGAAGGCCACTTCGTGGGAAAAACCACTGTGCACAAAGTCATGCTAGTTGGTTTCTACTGGCCCACATTATTCAAGTATGGGCATGCCTATGCCTGCAAGTGCCTGGTCTGTCAACAATGTGCCGGCAGAACACAAAGGTCATCAACTCCGCTGCACCCTGTTGTAATGACTGAACGGTTTCAACATTGGGTCTTGGATATCATTGGGGAAATCTTCCCACATTGGTTGAAACAACATTGCTACATCTTTACAACTACATATTACTTCACGCAATAGACAGAAGCAGTTTCACTTAAGAAAGTGAATGACCAGGAAGTCATCAGCTTCCTCCAACAGAACATCATCTCACATTTTGGCTTTCCCATATCACTTGTTTTTGAAAATGAAACTTACTTTTCATCTTTAAATCTTTATGATTTTTCATTTCAATATGGTATCATTCTTAAACACTCATCTAGCTACTACACGTAGGGAAATGGTCTCACATAATCTACAAATAAAAACCTTATCTGCATTATCAAGAAGACTATTTACTCTGAACAACGTAACTAGCACTCTGCTTTGACGAATGCTTTATGGGATCACTGTTTAACACCCAAACCCTCTCTAAACACTTCGCCATACTTCCTGTTTTATGGGAAAGAAGCCATCCTTTTTCCAAACATCTACTTGCATGCGCTCTAGTTGTCCCAAGAATCCTAAGGCAAGCCTTGTCTGCTAGTTCAACGTAGGATGGATACACTTCACAAATTGCAGGAAGAAAGGATGAAACTAAAAGAAAAATTCATACTCCACCAGAACCCTATCAAGAAATGGTTCAACAAGAAGTCTGCAGGGAACGCTAACTTTGATGTGGGTGACTTAGTCTTGAAATGGGACAAACCCCATGAAGACAAAGGTAAACATATGAAGTTCCAGTCCATGTGGATTGGTTTGTATATTATTTAGGAAATATTGGCCCACACATGTACCTTCTATAATCACTTGACGAGAGGATTGACAACCTTCCTATCAACGACCAAGATTTAAAGCACTACTTTCATTAAGTCGGGGTCACGCCCCGTGCCATGTACATAGTTTGTTTACTTCTTGTTTTTTGTTCGCT
Source organism: Pinus taeda (assembly GCA_000404065.3). Lineage (NCBI taxonomy): Eukaryota > Viridiplantae > Streptophyta > Pinopsida > Pinales > Pinaceae > Pinus > Pinus taeda. The sequence goes on along the minus strand of APFE030835602.1, from coordinate 59,109 downwards.
TTGCTTTGCTATTTTTGCTTCGTTTTGTTTTGTTTGCTTAATATCATGTTATTTTTTTTGTTTTGTCAATAAGTGTTTCCCTCTACTAAGTTTCGGATTTTGAATGAGTATGTGGCTGACATACAAAGAATCTTGTGACATTGCAGCACTTGGCCAGTCATGTGTCCATCTTCTCTGTGCTTGGTTATAAAAATTTGGTCGATGAAGTCTTAATGGAAAATACAAGACGTTTGTAAAGGGAGCTCTGGTCCAATCATGAACCTATGTCCACACTGGGAAACCCCATTCCTATACTTAGTCTTCTGCTCCATGTGTTCAAGCTCATCCAACTAGTATAAATAGAGAAGGGGAAATCTAAATGAGCAAACCTAAATCAGAGGTCTTACATGCTTCTCTAAAGGAACAACCCCTTCTGCTCTCAATAATTCAGGATCCCTCTTCTGCCCAAAAAATAAATAAGTGTCTATGCACAATCCTATTTTCAAAAATATAAAGGCAAAAGAAGAGAAAGGCTTCCTGCGCAGAGAGGTGAAGCATGCAACTCCACTGGGGTACTAACCAGGCTTGCTGGTAGTGGAGAAATGTGTGTGTTCTTGCATGACTCTGTCGGGGTATTGTCCATGCCTGCTGGTAGTGGAGCAACACTAGAGATGAAAAATTATACACTAAAAATTTTAAACTTGCGAGCCAAAGTACCCTTCCCAATTTCGAAACACTGTGATCAAACTAAAACTTATTGTTGTGTTCGACTGAGTTGGAAAAAGGTGAACCATGTCTTTCCATGGGGTAGTTGGGGAAGCCAAAGTAACCCACATAGAAATTCAATACTCCCTAATAGACCAAGGCCCTGTGTTGTCAATGGACCAAAATAGAGAAGTTATTATTCAACCAGTGTGTCGCCATGTGTTGTAGCGACTGCAACACCCTCCAAAATTTTGGCCTGCATCCAATTTCGGAGCCTTGGTTTTTTCCTTGATCTTTTCAAACACTCGGGCTCATCCCATGATCTCGTATCAAATCTTTACACCCTTTTTCTTTATCATTCACCAGTCATCTTTTAGCATGTTGGTTGCAATGTCATGCTTGCAGTCATGTTCTGGCTATGTTCTAGGTTTGTCTTTGTGTGTACAAGTTATATTTTTTGTGTAAGCATCTGTCACCCTCACACATGAAGTTGCATTCAAAGTCGCGCAAGTGTCGTCACAATCGTTCAACAATCTATCCCAAGTGTTTCACTTATCGCTCGCACCCTTTGGTCAGTCACAATGAGCATATGTTGTCTTGTTGGTTCGAGATGTCTTGTCGTGAAGTCATGTTGAGTGTCTATTCACAAGGTCATGCATACACAAGTTCACTCACTCACACACAACCATTTTTCGAAAATTTGTCAATGGACCACCCTCCATCAGCCAGACCTTCACTGAGCTACATTGCGTAGTCTCAACCCTCAGTGACGAAGTACTATTGCCTAGAATTGCACAGAGCTTGAGGCTGCCTCCTAGGCAGTCTACACTACCTAATCCTGGAATCGACCTAGCTAAATTTCACCCAGAATAGTGCACAAGTTGCCCAAGAAGCGATCTCAATTTGTGCTACCTTTAAGCCTGTCCACCAAGACTCCCATTGGTCAACTGAAGAATTTGACCGGACATTGACCCTGGGCTTCACTCCCAAAAATTGCGCAGAAGCTGTCAGCATGCCTGCCTCCACTAACTAAAGAAATTGCGCAGACAAGAGGGACATGAAACCGCTTTCTGTCATTGCACTGTCTCTGAAAATTGCACAGTTTTCTTAGACTGTCCACTAGCTTCCCGACACCCTGCTCAGCCTGGAAATTGCGCAAACATTTCCTTGATGACTGCCTCCCAGTTCTATGTAGTTTTGGCCAGCAAGCTCCTGCAACCCACTTACAGCCTCCTTTGAAAATCTGTGCAGTTTTCATTGCAAGTGTCTTCTACTGCCCACACTGCCTTCCCGAAGAAATTGTACAATTTTTCCTCCTAGCTAATCTAGATCCCGCATAATGTCATTGTTGTCCTAGACTACTCAACCTAGATTCTCAGTGATCTCTGCGTAGTTTTTCTTGACAATTCCCAGGAGACCCACATCCCAACCTAAAATGTGCTTTGCGCAATTTCAGAGCCTTGTCCTCTCTCTCGGTCACCTGTACCTAAAAAACAAAGATGATGAATCATGGTAGACTAGGGGATTTCTATATTTAATGTTGTATCATCATGAGTGATTGCAAATACAGGTACATGGATGAGACATGGCGCGATGATGAATGAGATAAATAAGGAGTTCATGCTAGGAGACTTGTTCGCAAATGGATGAACACATGGAACATGCCATGTACCAGCGAAGGGGATACATGAACATGGAACATCAAGCAAACTCTAAGACCATTGAAGACTCCACACACCTTGCCATGGGGAGGTGAAGTTATGATACATGAAGAGCACACTCATCTTTCAGCAGCACTGCACCTCAACATGGACACCACCATCAACATGAACATACCATCATTGTCATGTCGAGTCATGTCATGAGTCATCTTGGCCACATCACTGTTGTAATCAATGTAATGTAACGTGGAATTCCAAGATACCCACATACAAAGTTGAAGAGTCATGTCAGTCGAAGAGTCATGTAAGTCAAACAGTCACAAGGGAAGTCGAAGAGTCATAAGGGTCGCTCATTTGTACATGCAAAGGACTTTTCACCTTGGCTCCTCCCACATAGCCTTGAGAGTCTGTAGTCTTTTCTTTGAGGAGAGAGCAGTGGCTCCAATGCTTCGCTATCAGGGTTAGTGATGTATGGGTGTACGAATGTTTCTTGGAACTTTCACTTAATTCAGAAGCATGTTAACATGCCATCACATTTTCACATATGTATTGTATTCATTTGTAAGACTATTTTTTTGACGCTTGTAATGTATGTTGCTTTAACCTGTATTAAGAAAGTTGAACTATTTTGATTTTTTTAGTGCATATGTTGCTGGAAATGTGTTGTATCACTTGTTAACGATGTCTCGTCTGTGTGGACTACTCCACTGAACACTAGACAGATTCCATCTTGTAACCTTGTTATAATGACCGTCGCACTCGTGTGGACTACTCCGCTTGGGTGTTGTATGTGCTATCTGTTCACTTTGTGTTTGTGACTGCCGCATCTGTGTGGACTACTCCACCGAAAGTTGTGCATGTCTTGTTGTGTTGTGTGTCTCTAACTGAGTTGGGACTATTTCCCTTCGACTTGAGACTCACTCTCACCCTCTCCTTCTATAGTGAAAGAACTTAGACACAAGTTACACTAAGCACTCACTAGGCACACGAACCTTCTTGTTTGAAGATTAAGTATACCACTCTTATGTGCTGACATGCAAGAGCTAAGGCATATATTTAAGATAATGGCATCTGGTCCATCATACCGGATGGGACTCCTACACCAAATGATGTGAGGTCTAGTTGGGACTTCACACTGAGGAGATCCCCTGAATGTTGGCGGGTCCAACACCGTCAACAGAACCATAAGAAAACTATAAAAGGACATTCTATCTCCTCATTTCAACACTCACTCATCACTCAGATATTTCTCTCTCTCTCTCTCTCTCTCTCTCTCTCTCTCTCTCTCTCTCATGGGAAGTAATTTGAGGAAGAGGCTAAAATTTCTAAGGAGCCAAAATTCCGAGACAACTAAAGTTTGACTAGCATTGACCAAGATTTTCTGAGATCTATTTGGACCAGCATTGATCAAGTTTATGAGGTCTATTTGACATGCATTGATCGAGTTTCTCTATGATTTGTTTGAATTATGGTTAACCAAGTTTGACCTTGCACATGTGAGCCACATTGTTTGACTATTTTACAAAGTAATTTTGGGTAGTTTGATTGAGTTGATTTGCTATTACAAAAGATCAAATTTTTGCCTGTTTGACCAACTTTGGCTAAGGCTATAATTTTGATTTGGGTTGACCAAGTTTTACTTGTAAATATCATATTATACTTTTTTTGAACTGGACAATTTCCCCTAGATAAGATTGTTGGGTTTTCTCTTGAGTTTCGGTTTCCCAGGAAAAAAACTAATGTCTACTCTGCATGACTAATCTATTTTTTTTTTTTTTGTCTGTTTGTTTGTTTTTTTTTTTTGAGTTTCTGCTGGAAAAATCGTAATCTTTCATTTAGCTTTGAAAAATTACATATTGTAGATGCACTATGCATATGCTATAGAGTGAATCAACCTTCTGTGGGCCTAGTATATGATCTATAATATCAGTATATAACTAGAAACATCACGCAAGATGTTCTCTTATAGTTGTTCTATTTATATGTACATATTTGCCACACAGGGCTCCGTAAAAAAGTTTTTAGTCCACTATATACAATATATACTGTTCAAAGATAGCAAAAAGTCAGATATTGTATCTCATGGGCTAACCGCCCTATGGTAATGAGGGTCTATATAAGGTCGATGATAGTATTGGTATGCATTTGACCCGTGCTGCACCTGGATCATCCACTCTCCTCAGGGTAGTGACGTGGCCTCCTTGGAAAGTTGGTCGGCACTGCTGTTGTGTTCCCTGTAGATATGATTGCAAGTAATTTCAATAAACTGAGCCTTCAAAACATTTATATCATCCAATATGTTACTGAGTGTATGTGTGTGACAAACAATAATATTGTTGAACCAATCTATGATGATCTTCGAATCTCCAAATATATGTATGTTCATTCATTGATGTCCCAATGAGAAATGCATAAGATGACGGAGAGTGATGAGTTTAGCGAAATTGTTTGAGCCAATCCCTAAACCCATCTGGACTTTATAGAAATGTTGTTCGTTGATGTATAAATAAACCCACCCCCGCACCCCTGCTGCCGGGAAGCACCATCAAAAAATGCCCAAGGGGTACGTTTGTCTATATGCGGGGGGTCGCGGGGTCTTCGAGTGCGAGGTTGGGGTAGCTGAGGCATATCATTATAATCTGATATAATAAGAGCAGCTAGATGCGGCCATCTCACAGGTTTGTCATCAAATATAGTCCAGTTCCTAGCCAGCCAAAGGTACTAGCTGATGATGATGGGGAGACTCTTTCGTTTAGATCCTTTATGTCGGTTATACCATGATTCCCAGGCTCTGTTAATGTCATTGCCAGCCCACGAACTTGAAAGGTGTATATTTGTGGATATGGTGTGCCACAGGTTCATCAAAGCTGTGCATTTCAGGAACATGGGAGGAATCGATTCTGTTGCACTTTTTGCATAGAGTGCACCAGGTAGGCCCGTAGATATCTCTGTGCATAAGGTTCTCACCTATGGGAAGTATACCTTTTAGAATACACCAAAAAAAGAGTTTTGTCCATGGGGGCGCAGTGAGTTTCCATATTTCCTTCCACCAAAATGAAATGAGATCCGGTACCTTATGAGAGATCAACGCTAAATAGCCCGATTTTGGTGTATAAATTCCATGCTCAGATTGATGCCAAATGAGTTCATCCGGACCCTGTTTAATCCTGATGTGATATCCTGATAAAGAAGTAATATATTCGGTCCATTCCTGGTGCCAGTGGGGTGGAAGATTGATCTGTAGTGCGGATTTCCAACATTGTTCTAAAATGGATGAATTAAGTGGATCCGTGATGTTAGCGAGTACTTTGATCTCAACGCATGGCTAATCTACTATGATGTTTATTGTTTACATTGCATTTATATTTGAATTTTCTTATTTTAATTTATTAATTATGTTTTAGGGTGTGCTAAGTAATATCATATATCATTGGAAGTAATTATTAGTTGCAGAAAATTGTGCTTTTCAAATTAGCACTAGAAAATCAACATGGTATTAGAGGTTTGACGAAGAAAGGCCATTGAGATCACCCCTTTAAGACACCTATTCTGCAATCTGATATGTGACCAGATCCTTGACCATATGGCTCCCTCTATCACTCTTGAAGATATGATGGAAGGTGCAACAAATTTTAGGGATTGCGGGACCAGAATGGATCTCATCCTTGAAGATAATGATGTCATGGAATATTTGTAAGGAAATATTATTGAACCTCAAGATGATAAGGGAAAGGCCAAGCACCAGAATATAGAAATTAAGGCCAAGAGGATTATTGTTGAATTTGTCAAAGACCATTTGATTCCATTTGTTGTTGGGTTGAAGACTCCAAAACAAATATATGATACCCTAGTAGGGTTGTATACAGTCAACAACAATGGTTAGAATATGACCTTGAGGAATAAACTTTGTGGTATTAAAATGTCTAGTTAAGATATTGTGGCTTCCTACTTGATGAGGAACTCTCAATTGAGAGATCAACTCAAGGAAATTGGAGAAAACATTGATGAATGAGAACTTATAATTGTGACCCTTAATGGGTTTCTGGATGCATGGGATTCATTTGCATCAAGCATTTGTGGTAGAACAAAAATTCCAAATTTTGATTAGCTATGGGCTTCCTATACCCAAGAGGAGTTTAGGCTAGTATCAAAGGGGAAGATTCACAGACCTCAAAATGGTGAGTCCTAAGCATTTGTAGCTCATACAAAGAATGGTAAAGGAGGAAGAAAAACTATAAAATGTCATAAAAGGAATACATGTAGAAGACCCGCTTCCACTCAAGATCAAAAGAAGAAGGATATATCAAAGATCCAGTGTTTTGGTTGTCACAAGTTTGGTCACTATAAAAACAAGTGTCCTGAAGGGAAGAATGATAGGAAGATGAAGGAAAAGTAACATGTTTTAGCAAAAAACATTGATGATAATGAGCATCCACATCAAAAGAGATCCAGGAATAATAATATAGATGATATGGATTACTTCTTCTTTTATTACAGACATTGTTCCATATCACAGTGAAATTTGGTTAGTGGAGGTGCCTCCAAATATATGATAGTAACCATGATAGTCTCACAAAATTGGTCGAGAGGAAGTCAACGCAAAAACTGGAACTTGGTGACAATACCAAGTATGTAGTCAAAGGTGTTAGGTCAACATATTTTTGGTTGGAGTCAGGAGAAAATAATCATATAAAGTATGTGTTGTATGTACCAAGTTTGAAAAATATCCTAATCTCTAATTCATCCTTGGAAGACAAAGAGAATAGAGTTTCATTTTTTGACGGAAAATTCCTTGTATAGAATAAGGGCTCAAGCATATATTCTGCAAAGGTGATTTCTGTTTGAGAAGGAATCTTGTATAGACTCTTGGGATGATCGGACCAAGAATTTCTACTCAATAACACCAATCTATGTGAGTTATGGCATCGAATATTTACTTACATGCACTATAAGGCTTTGTCGACATCAATGAATATTATTACAGTTCTTCTAGATCTCCAAGTAGAATATGAAGCAATTTTCAAGGGTTGTCTACTTGGAAAGGATTTCAAGGGATATTTTCATGACAGTAGGTCCAAGGGGATCTTCAATCTAACACATTTAGAGCTATGTAGACTAATGAAAGTATCATCTTTGGGTGGTTTCTTGTACTACATGACATTAATTGATGATTTCTCTTGGAAAACATGGATATACATCATGAAGACCAAGGATGAGGTCTTTAGTAGGTTTCAAGGGTTCAAAGGTAGAGAAATTGATAGGGATGAAGATCAAGGTTTTGAGGTCAGATAATGGAGAAGAGTATATTTCCAAGGACCTCATTTCCTTCTGCAAGGAAGCATGTATTAAGAGGGAGATGATAGTTTATTACAACCCTTAGCATAATGGGGTTGTCAAAAGGAATAACATGCCCATTGAGGAGGCTAATAAGGAAACGATTCATGATTAGTATTTATGTAAGTTCTTACAGGGAGAGGCATCCAAAATGAAAATTTATGTTCATAACAGAAGCCCTCACCAGATCTTGGGGAATAAGACTCTTGAAGAAGCTTTCACAAGTGAGAAACCAAAGGTCGAGCATTTGAGGATCTTTGGTTGACTATTCTACATTCATGTACCCAAGGAGAAGAGGATGAAGCTAGAGTCTTCTTGGAAGAAAGTAACATTTGTTGGATATAATGAGACATCAAAGGCTTATGGGATTTATGTTCCAAGACAATGACAAGTTAAGATCAGTTGGTATGTTATCTTTGATGAAGATGAAGCCTACTTGAGATCCAAAGGAGCTCACATGGATATTGATGATGAGGAGAAATAGGCTCCCAAGTATGTGGGATCAAGTCCTTTTGTACTTGTGGAACATCCTTTATATCATCAGGAAGAACTAGAAGGACCCATTGAGCCAGTGGACCCACTAAGGGTCATTGTTCTAGAATCCAAGAAGAGGTCGGCATGGATTTGAAGTACATTACATGATGCAGAGGGGAATGCAACTCCCTGCGGTACCTTCAAGGAAAGAAAAATTTCCTAATAAGTACTCAGGATATGCAACATTGATCAGTCATATCATTTATTCCAATAAGAGGAGGTAGCAAGCCAGGAAGTTTGGAAGGATGCCATGATGGAGGTATATTAGTCCATCATGAAGGATGATGTATGGGAAATTGTGTCGATACCTAAAAGTAAGTCAATAGTAAATTCCAAGTGGATCTACAAGATCAAGCATGTGGTAGATGGAAACATAGAGAAGTACCAAGTGATATTTGTGGCAAGAGGATTCTCTCAGGAAGAAGGAGAGTACTATGAAGAGACATTTGCTCCGGTCATTAGGTACATTTATATTATAACTATTATTTATATTGATTCTATTATGGGTTGGAAATTGAATTAGATGGAAGTGAAAATCACTTTCCCCAATGGAGTGATTGAGGAAGAAGTGTCCATAGAGAAACCTTAGGGATTTGAGGTACATGAGAAGGAGTCTCATGTTTCTAGACTAAAGAAGGCTTTGTACAGACTCAAGCAGGCATCTCAAGACTCGGTATTCTCAAATTTATGGATACTTGATGAGTCTTGGTTTCATCAAAAGTGATGTTGATCCCAATATTTACTACAATGTTGTCAAAGGTAAGCCTACGATCTTGTTGTTATATGTTGATGACTTGTTTTTTACAAGAGCAGAAAATATCATTTATCAATGTAAGAGGGAGTTGACCTATGATTTCAAAATGAAGATCTAGGTATGACGCATTACTATTTGGGATTAGAAATGTGGCAGACTCTGAGTGAGATCTTGCTTGATCAAGGAAAGTATATTATTACGACCCTTCAGAGATTTGGGATGATGGAATGCAAGTCCATGGCCACTTCCATGGAGATCAACCTGAAGACACTAAGAGGCTACGCCTTAGATTTGGTGGACCCCTCTATGTATCGATGATTGATCAAATATTTTATGTATCTAGTTAATACTTGAGCTAATATATGATTTGTTGTGAACACTCTAGGCCAATTCATGGTGGAACCTAGGCATGTACATTGGATTGTGGCAAAGCATGTGTTGAGACTTTTATGTGGTACATTCAGTTATGGATTGAGATATGTCTCAAATAGTGAAGTACAACTATAGGGATATAGAAATTCTGATTGGGAAGAGAGTGAAAAAGATAGGAAGAGTAGATTGATATGTTGCTTCAATTTGGGTTCTCTTATGATATCCTGGATGAGTAGGAAACAAACATATGTTTCACTTAGAACTGCAGCGGTTGAGTGTATTTAAGTTATTTTGGCAAGCTGTGAAGTAGTGTGGTTTCATAATCTAATCACAAGATTGTTTGAGTAGGTGTTGGAGATGGCCATGATACATTATGACAATCAAATTTGTGTGAAGCTTTCAAGAAATCCATTTTTCCATAACAGGTCAAGCACATTGATATCAAGTACCACTACATCCAAGACATGGCACGGGAGGGATTAGTGAGGCTCCAATACATTTCTATGAGTGAGTAGGTAATCAGTATTCTCACAAAGCCTCTGTCCTAGATGAACTTTGTATACTTCAGGACAAGCTTGGAGTGGTTGAGCATGCCTCCCTTGTTGAGAGGGAGTGTTGATGTTGTAGCATCAAGGGAAACATACTCCCTAGGTCAAGTGTACTGACCGAGTTCCATGTAATGTGGCTAGGGAGAATGGCCCAAATAGCATCAAGGCTTAAAGTTCTCCCCTAGTCAGAAGGTTCTGACCATATTTCCAAGGGTTACTTGGCTAGTTGGAAAAGTGAGTGCCTCAAAGCATCAAGAGAGTATTTTTTACCATTCAAGTGTCATGTGATGACATAGGGGAATGGTGTATGTGCCCAAGGTTTCACTATTGGTCAAGGAGAATTGACATGGTTCCTAGTGACGACTTGGTTAGTTGGTGACCCAGGACTAGTTTTGTTTTACCTCAGTCAAGGGTTACTTGGCCATATCATGAAAGGGTATTTGGCTAGTGGATGAAAATATCCTTTGCATGATTTTGATGCGAGATGATTTCCACATGGTTCTAGAATAGAACATAACATGCTCATTCAAATTTTTCTTGGGATGTAGAATTTTTCAGCAAAGTGGACATGTGAGGAAGTCAAGTTGAATATCTCCCTAGATAAGATGGAGTGTTGATTTTTTGGGTAGTTGCAGGCGGTATTCCCCAGTTACTCAAGTTGGATAATAAAATAAAAAGAAATAAATTTAAATTATTTTTCTTTAAGTTGAATCCAAAATTTCAATTAATCCCAGCAATGAGGTGTTACCCTTGGGCACCATAAGAATACTCTAAAAGGACATTTTATCTCCTCATTTCAAAAATCACTCATCACTCACATATCTCTCTCTCTCACATGTGGGAAGCAATATGAGGAAGAGGATGAACTTACTAAGGAGCCCAATTTCTGAGACAACTGAAGTTTGAACCACATTTGACCAATGTTTATTGAGACTTTCTGAGATTTGTTCTGACTAGAATTGACCAAGTTTTTGAGGTATTTTTTTACCTATGTTGACTGAGTTGCTCTGTGATATGTTTGACCTTGGAAATGTGGGCCACATTGTTTGACTGTTTGAATCGGTAATTATGGATAGTTTGATCAAGTTGATTTGTTGCCATAGAAGGTCAAATTTTGAATTGGGTTGACCAAGGTTTACTTGTAAATATCATATTGTACTTTTATTGAACTGAACAATTTCTCTTGGAAAATATTGTTGGGTTTTCTCCCTACTTTGGGTTTCCTAGTGATATGTTTTGATGTCTACTGTGCATGTTTATGTTACTATTATATTTATTGTTTCCATTTCATTTACAATTGAATTTTTTGAGTGTAATTTCTTAATTATGTTCTAAGGTGTCGTAAAGTAATATCACATTTCATTGGAAGTAATTATTAGTTGCAGAAAATTGTGCTTGTCAAATTAGAACTAGAAAATCAACAATGCCCTCATTTTGTGATTCCACTTCTAGAGCATGTAGAAAACTTGGATTGGTACATTTTGATTTGTGTGGCCACATTTCCATTCCATATACTAATGGAAATAAATGTATGACGAATTTTATCAATGATTACAACAAGATGTGTTGGGTGTAATTTTTGAAAGATAAATATCAATATTTTGAAAGTTTGAAAAAATTTAATGTATGGAAACCACATATTGGTTCTCTTAATACTCATAATGGAGGATAATATACATCTAATGAGTTTGAAAACTATCTTTGCCAACATGGGATTCAATATCAAACCATAGTTCTGTATAATTCTCAAAAAAATGGTGTAGGTGAAAGAATGAACAAGATTATCCTGAATATGGTTTTCCCCATGAAATTTTTCAAAAATGTAAACTTGATGTTTTGGGTTGATGTGGTTATATGTGTATTATATTTGAAAAATAAAAGTGTTCATATCGTACTCTTACAAATAATACTTCTTATGAATGCATTATCATCACATTTCTTCGATGAGGAATCTCACGATCTTTGGTTCCATCTTCTATGCTTTGATTCCTAAGGAGAAAAGAAACAAGATTGATTCAGTGATTTGAAAGTGCATCTTCTTAGGGTATTCAAATATCGCCCTAGAATATCATCTTTATGATGAGGTAAACAAGAAATTCATTCATTCCATATATGTATTTTTTATTTAATCTTTCAAGAATGGCAAAATTATTGAGCAGCAACTTGATCATTAAGATAGATTTACTGATGTAAAGACATATATGAATTTGACTATGAGATTCCACATCTTGAAGGGGGATCCCTATTTTGTATCAGTCCCTGAAATCTCCTTTTGTAGCACCATCTCCTCCTCATGAAGTTTTGACCACTTCATCATATTAGGAAGATCCTTTGAATGGTGTGATTGAGAGGATTGAAATACTAAATGTTGATGTAGCACTTTATCAATCAGTGGAGCAACTTGGACCATCTTAGAAATGTCCACAAAAGTGCCTCATCAAAACACTTGAAATTGTTCATCTTGATGAGGTCAAAAACTAGGGGTTCCACTAGATAAGATGTAGGTGACATAGATAATTCTAATTCAAGTGGTGTAGATGATATAGATGTCTCATATGATTGTGAAATAATTTTTTTTAATAATTTTGAACCACGTTCCTTTGAATAAGTTCCATCTCATGAAGAGTGGAAATAATCAATACAAAAGAATATGATGCTTCAATCAATAATATGACATGGAAGCTGGTGGACCCTCCATTTTGAACCAAATCAATTAGATACAAGTGGGTCTACAAAAAAAAGTACAAATTATATGACTCACTTGACAAGCACAAACCAAGGTTCCTAGAAAAAGGATTGACATAGAAAGAATGCATTGATTATGAGGATACTTTTGTCCCCACAATAAAATAGGCCACCATCCATAGTCTCTTTTCCTTGACAACACAAAATGGATGGAAATTCCATCATATGGATGTGAAGATTGCATTTTTGAAGGTAGACTTGAAAGACAAATTATTCATGTCTCAATTAGAAGGTTTTGTTGTGTAGAAACAAGAATAGAAAGTTTGCAAACTCATGAAATCTTTATATGGTATAAAACAAGCATTGCAACCCTAGTATGAAATATGATGGAGAACAGTGAAAGATATGTTACATACATAAATAATGAGTTGACTAAGGTTTTGAGATGACAAATTTGGGACATATTCACTTCTACTGGGCATTGAAGTGACTCAACATCCAAACTACATGTTCATCTCGCAAAAGATATACATTGGAGAATAGTGTTGAATGGGTTTGGCATGGCTAAATCTAACCCTATTTCTACTTTAATACAACTTGACGATCACATCAAGATAAGGGAATAAATTTGAGGATGCAACCAAGTACAAATAGTTTATGGGAATTCTTATCTACATGACCACCAATAGTCTATATATTTCATTTATTGTTGGCTTTCTTTCCAATTTTGTGCAAAAAAACTGGGAAGGACATTGGTCTACTACAAAAAGATTTATGAAATAATTGAAGGGAACTCAATATTTTAGACTCAATTATTTCAAGGTAGATGACTTCAACTTTATTAGGTACTCTAATTTATATTTTTATGTGGATAAATAAAATGGTGTATTTTCTTTAGGATATCTCATCAAACTTGGATCAACTGTTGTCTCCTGGAGGTCATGAAAATAGCCAATCTTAGCAGATTCCACAACAGAGGCATAATGTATGGCAGATGTAAAAGTAACAAAGGAGATTGTGTGGCTTAGGAAAATATTTGAATATTTGCAATAGAAATAAGTGAATTCTACTCCTCTTCTAATTGATAGTAGTTCTGCAATCAAGTTGGCCAAGAATCCTAGATTCCATGATCAAACCAAGCACATAAAAACAAAGTATCATTTGATTTTATCATGTGGAGGACAACTTCAGTAAGGCACTTGGAAGAGAAAATTTTGAAAAGTTCATAATGAGGTTTAGACTCACAAACACCCCTTTGGTTTGTGGGAGGGGTGGGGGGGGATGTTGGACACATAATCTTTTAGGATTTTTGTCATTGTAAATAACTTATACACAATAGGTAGGTAGAAGAAATGAAGATTCATGAGGAAGAACAAGAGTCACTCGTAGCATAGGAAACAAATAGACACCATCTTGTACATATGTAGAGTTTAAGTTAATAAAATAATATTATGTGGAGTTATTCATCCAACCTCACACTACCAATTATGTTCTATGTCCTCAAATATTCATATGACATACATATATGAATATGAAATGTTTATTCTTTATTTTCATGTATGCTCTAGATGTACTCTATCATGAGGTCACTCAATATGTCACCACCTTGTAAGGTTCCCATCACCAAAATAATATTTACGTGACCACTAACCATGCAATAAAACATGGCAATACTTAGAATTCTTACCAACATTTTCTTCAACAATAAATTCTCCACCTATTAGCCATACCATTGCATGTTCTTCAAAGTCACATTCTTCTTTGAACTAGAAATGTTCATGAATCACAATTATAAGACATTCATCAAATTTATGGCCCCAAAACCGTTCATATCATGGTCCAAATGACCTACCCCATTGGTAGCATTTTGTTCATCATAGGAATCAAACATCCTAAATTGTAAGGTCTTCAAGTAGATTACTACAACACAATTTCCATGTGCATCATTCTTCCATGTACCTACAGTGAAATCAACAAACACATTATATATATTGGGTAACCATTCATTATCCTATCCTTTAATGTGTCTTTAGTCTACATCACATATTCTCCAATATTTTTAGCTTCAATATCTTCTTTTTTCAACATAGTTTCAAATTTATTTTTATATTGCTTACCATTTATGAATGCTTGACTTCTCTTATGCATCATACAAATGCAATCATGTTCCAATTCAGCTTGGAAACCTCTTCATAAATATTTTCCTATGTGTTCTGGCCAGCAACAACCCCCCTTTTTGTTTAGTATTAGTAATAACACTAAATAAATGGGGACCCTTCTAAAAGAAAAAAAAAACTAGCACTTATAATTCCCTTTGAATAAAACACACTATCATAAACTTAGGAAAAACATCCACAAACGCAAAATCTTAAGTGTTATGATTATTCTCAAATAAAATCGCTCTCTTAATAATGAACATTGCATCGCAAAAGGGTAAAGGAGGACATCATATAAAGAAACTTTCAGAATTGCGAAAACACCATGATGTGAGATCATGCGCCATACAAACTCATCGCATCTCGCAGATATCATATATTGCAGCACCACCTAAGATAAAACGTCCCGATATTGTGATGTGCGATAACGCATATCACAAATCGCATCTCGCAGTCGCATAATGAAACAAATGATTATTAACAAAAAAGATAAGCGATATTGCGATCTGCGATATTGTGCAAGCAAATTGCAAAATCGCTTTATTGCATATTAAAGGGGCTTATTGTTCAATGAAATTTTTCTTGTAATCTTATATCTAAGTTATGAGCATTAATATCAACTTAGTGCTTTATTGATGGTTATTTATGAGAAAGGATTTAGATCTGAGTGAAAAGTTACTTCACGTAGGGTGATATATTTGATATGATTTTGAAATTAAGAGCTTTCCCGTCACCTTATTACTCACCATCATTCGTTATCTTTCTCATTATGTCTTAGTTCTCTATTTGTGAACTTACAAGAGCGGTATACAGAACAATATACAGAGCAGTGTGCAGAACGTAATGGGAAAGAAGGGAAAAGCTCTGATTACTGATAAAATAGAGATGACGCCCTTATTCACATACACCACCTGTACTAGAGAAGCAGGCATATCTACTTGGGAAGGCATGTATAGTCTTCTATAGGAAGAAAACTAGAGAGTCATGGAAGTTGCAATTACGGGAGATGCACACGGGTCATCTGAAGCATCCCTCAAAGAACTTGCGTGCTCATTCCTGCACCGTATAACAGCAAGGCCTAAAATACTTCCCTATGCAGATATGGTTAAATGGGTGATAGATGACACTCATATAACAGACATGAAATTCAAGTTGCGGAACCAGGAAGTTATTGGGTCATTCACCCCACATAATGTAAGATGCATGTATCATTTACCAGAGTTGCAGGCTAGCTATAACAAACAGTTCGTGGAGAAATTCTCCAAGGAAAACGAAGATTTGACAGAACGCACTAAAAGATAGTCAGCAAAGGAAGAGCCTTTAAATAAAGTCAAACATGGTATGTATAGTACTGGTTCCCTCTCCTCTCTGTATTGTTTCACTGTTGCAACGTTATGTAGGTTATTTGAAAAACCTGATATAAATAAATTTTCATCCAAGTGGCTACCCCTACTGGATGCGGCTACCAATGCCACTATTATGGACTGGGCTCAAATATTGTCTGATAACTTAGCCTTCGCTATTTGGACTTATCGATCTAAAAGGACTCCCTCTTAGAGGATTTATCCTCCTTTCTTTTTAGCTGCTTATGTCATGGATGCTATATGTTTTGTTTCTAGATTTCCTCTCATGGGTTGGAAATGGACAATACAAAATCCCTTGTGCATTCAAGTCTACCATAAGGAACTGTGGGACTCTAAGTTTACCCCATATTTTTATAGAATCTACAATGGAGTTATGTTACCCATCCACAAAATGTTGTATAATAAAGATGCCCCAAGATTTTCTCCTGAGGCCGAAATTGATATTCTCCCTGTCAGAAGATGGTTCAGAGAAGAATTTTTCACTTACATCAAAGTATCCGGAAGCATTGCTTCCCCTCATGTACTTCCCTTGTATGTTCCTGACAATTTAATGGCCCGTGTAATAGCCTACCAAACTTGCAGGGTTGGAGGAATGAGCAAAGAACTAAAAGACAAGAAAAAGGCAATCTAGTTGCAATTCCCTATGGCTTGTGGGGCTTTTGCATTGTTTGATCTAGGTCACAATTTCAGAGAAGTATACAACATGTTGAGTCTACAATTGTTTAAATTCACAGGGATATAGTTTGATCCCTTTGATGTAATAAAGAATTCTACCACGACTGTTAAAATAAAGGTGTTCACTAAGGAAGATGATCTCTTTGACGACATCTTGCAGCAGAAGAGCACACTTAGAGACATCTTACACGTGACCCAAATCTAGTTTGGCCCAATAGAATTCCAAGAGTTTAAACTCTATAGAGAATGAAGATTGACAAATCTTCCCCTGGACAAGTTGCACTTAGAACCAATAAGGGAACCCACTCCTAGCATCAGTGTAAGTGGAAGCTCGGGTCCAGACAAGTCTAAATCTAAGTCTGGAAGAGAATCACCAGAACGATCTAGACGATCGGAGAGCGACCACAATAAAAGTGAAGGATCAGTCAGGGATACTGCCCAATCTAAAGAAAATCCAGAACAACAAGTGTTGTCGCCAACACAGGTGGAAGTTCCCGCTCCCCTCATCCAGCCAACAAAGCCATTAAGAACAGAGCTGGAGAAAGAGTGGGAAACATTTAATGAATTGATCAACACCGAGGAGAAAAACATCGAGACACCAAGAATCCAGCACAGACAATAACAGAAATGGTCATTGAAACAGTTGTCAATGCTCTAGAAACTAATCACATTCCCATAGCTTAATCATCTGAAATCATGCTAAAGATAGAGGAAATCCCTCCTCTAGATATGTTTTACAATCCGCAGCACAAAGCAGTGGTCAGGAGATAGAGAAAGAAACGAAAACTAGACAGTGTGCTCTCACTTGAGGCAGAGCAGCTGGATGTCCTTTGGCGAGACCCTACCACTGATCCGACAGAAAACCTGACTAAGTTATCCTAGATCACAAGAGCTTATGCTTCTGCTACTATTGATAAAGCATCTGAAGTACAACTATTGCTTAAGGGTAAAGAGGATAAAATCCTATTTTTGCAGCAACAGTTACAGTAGGCTAGCGCTAGTCGGGAAGCAGAAGAAAAATTGGTAAAATTACAACAATACTTTTAATAGATGTAGCTGGGTTATCGAAGTAGTCTAGCCAAAAAAGTGCAACAATTATAGGCCACAATAGAAAAGCACAAAGATGACCCCAAAGTTACAGAATTTATCACAGAAGCCCTTACCTTGAATGATCAACTCTTGCAACAGCAGAAGACACTTTGCCAAAGAATATCGCAATGGAACTCCCACTGTGAGATGAGCGACAAAATCACAAGTCAAGTCATGGATTTATGACTTGATTATGATTTAATTGATTAGGAAGTTTCAGATTATTTGAATTGGCAGGAATCAGAGGAAGGCAAGAAAGCAGGGTTGCTCAAGATCAATGAATCCCACAAAGAAATGCTGGGATGCATAGATCAAAAAGGCAGAACAGGCAGCGGAAGAAGCAGCGACAGTAGCAAGCAATGTCATTGACTATGTCAATGAAAATCTGCACAGAGCCAACCAAATATTGGAAACCACTCTAGGATTTCTCCCGAAAGCACAACAACTACAAAAAAGTTGGAGACAGAAAGTTGAAGAAAAGGCAGAGTCAATCAAAAAGTTAACCAAGTTAAATTGGGATACTTACTGGCAACACTTGGTGAAACCATAGAGTCAGTGTATGACTCTGAAATTCCTTACAAATTCCACCGAGAAGATTGCGCCAGCGCTTGATGATTTTGTTTTCGTGGGACAACTAAAATCGGAGGTTGGCCAACTGACACTCCTCAAGCCGATGCTGAATGCTTGTGATCTAAGAGAACAAATGCATAGTTAATTTTCAGATACAGATTTAGTTTTATTTTGATTTATTTTTGCCTTAGATGAAGACGGTCATTTAAACCTTGTCCTATATTTTTGTAATAAACTATTTTTAGTCTTTAGTTAGTAGTATTTAAACCCCTCTCATGCATTTAGAGAGGGGTCCAGAAATTTGTCAAAAACATTTATTCATAACATGCACTTCTACACTCTCTGAGGATGTTTTGATGAATGAATGGAATGAGATTTATTGATATATGTGTTTAATGTCTGCTACTGAAATGCACTTCTGTACTCTTAGTAGATATTGAATTATGAGAAGATAAATCGATATTGCTGAAGCTCATGAGTAGGACTTATTATCAATGGTACTTTTATCTCTTAATGATTTCTACTTATGTGTCAAGTAATATGTTATGTTCAGTTGTTTATATATGAAAGCTTGAATGTTTAAGTTATCATTTGACACTGTTGTACAATGGTAACTATTCTATTTATGCTGAGTATATTAATAACTTATTATGTGATATGCTTCTCACAATTGTTATGGCTAATTTCTTATATGAAACAATTCACCTTTAATGAATTCTTTTCTCATAGCAATTGAATGATCTTTATTACCGGTTACTGTTAGAAACTATTTAGATCGCATAAGTGAAGAGTTAATCTCGGGATAGTTTTACAATTAGATGTTTACATTCATTAGAATAAAATTGCATGTGATAGATTAGATTTAGATTAAAAGCATTTTATTTAGAAACTTTTTAGAAAGGAAAATATCATTTCTTAGCATCATCACAAACAAATTGGGAAACTGGTCCCATTATCCCTAGTTGGACCCACTATCCCAAACGAAAAAGGAGCTGCTTTCAATGTCTAGACTGGGTGGGTATCCTCCTTGTTGTAGACCCAATTTTCAGGGCTTCAACATATTTAGCACTAGAAGGAGGGCCCGAACTATGAATGGCTAGTAAATCTAAATCTAAAAACCATTCTGAGAGTAAATCACCCTCAACATCTCCGCTGACTTCTCCATCGCACTTTGAGTCTTTAAATCTTAAGCGAGAAGTTGATAAAACAACACCCACTACCACAAACCCGAACATTTCAGATAGATCTACTATCGAACCCCCCTGAAGTTGAGTCTTTGATCCATAAACTTCAAGGATTTTCCATATCACTGCAAAAATCTGATTTATCTCAAGGTAGTGTGACTTCGCAATACAATCCTTCACATCCTCTTACTAGGTTACATAGTGAAAAATTTGGTATCGAACCAACTAAATTACCTCTGCCTAGAAGGAAAAAAGCAAGGAAGAGACCTCAAGGGTCCAACAGTGAGACTCTTTCATCATCAACATCCATTCCATCTTCTCCATCGCAAATTCAACCATCCACCCCTCCACTTCATATTGTTGTTCAACAGAGTAGTGGAACTTTGACATCCTCATCCCTACCACAACTTCATTTGCACTTTCCTCTGTTTGTAGTTCAACGATGGCTCAAAACCCATGGAATAATCCAGGGACAATCTCAATGCCTGCGCCCTTGAGTCAATTACCGACCCATCCTGAGAAATGGCTGCCCAAGTTTAACCCTGAAGCAGGCATGCTAGCAGAAGAACACACAAATAACTTTATGTTATCAATAAATTTAAATGAAGTTACAAATGAAGACGTTGTTATTGGACTTTTTCCTTATACTTTACAAGCAACAGCTGGGTCCTGGTATTTTTCATTACCATCAGGACCCATTACTAGTTGGGACATTTTTCAAGAGCAATTCTTGACAAAGTTTGGAGATGATAGGTCTACAACAACATTGATCAATGATCTATTGAATCTTAAGACTGAATCAAGAGAACCTATCAAAGATTTTAACTCGTGTTTCAACAAAATTTTGAATAAAATCCCTACCACTTCCAAGCCTAGCGAAGAAGTTTGAAGTGAATGGTACATACTGCTTTACCATCAAACATAAAAATCTTTGTTGATAGGACTGCCAAGACAACGTTGGCCGACAACATGAAGGAAGCGATAGCGGTAGAAAAGCGCATCTTAGCTTTAGAAGAGGAAAATGTTGTTGATGAAAGAAAATCTAAGAAGGTTACTTTTAAAGATGATCCTAAGAAAAAGAAGTTAAAGGACCCATTTGATTTAGAAGGATTGTAGAAATTTTTAAAAACCATGTCTAAAAGACAAGTAGCAGAGACTTCTTCTAAGAAACCCTACAAGCCATATAGAAAAAACATTTCAACTGATCCAAAGCCTCCCAATGCTATAACAAATGCAAAATCTGAAGGGGGAGAAGAGGAAGTTTCCAATGAAGAACCTATTAATGAAGAAGAGGTTGCAGAACTATAGGGAATGTGGGACTTCATTCTTCCAGATGAAGAGGATCAAGAGGCATCGCCAGTCAGTGCCAGAAGTAGAAATCAACTTGATCCTCCACAACCCAATTCTAAATAGAAGAGTGCAAGCTCGGTTTCCAAGGATAAAGTCGTAGGTAAGAAATCATCACCAGAAGCGACTCAGACAAGCCGAGTCCAATCCGATTCATCAACTCCAACTAAAACACTGATAGTTTCTGATGAGATGGAGTATAATATCGTTGAATACATGAAAAATACTAGGGCCAAAATTACTTTTCATGAACTGAGCAAATTAAAACACCAACAAAAATTACTTTTGAAAGAGTTACATGCAGTACCCGTTGCATCTCTTCCTGCCTGTAATCTCGCAAGCTTCTCATGGAATGGGAAGACTTCCAAATAGTATGGCAAATAAAGTTGACCCAAATGATATTGCTTTAATTGGAGGTAGGTCAAAATCCCACACTCCTCCATTCCTCCTTACTTATGAAATTTTCAATAAAAATTTGCATAATTTTTTGGTAGATTCAGGTGCTTCATCTAATATTTTTCCTAAAACAATTTGTGCAAAGTTAAACGTCCAACCTCAAAAATCTGCAGTACGCATAGTTCAGCTAGACCTATTGCAGGTTGAAGTAATTGGTGAACTAAATCAAGTGACCATAAGGCTCTCATCAAATCCAAAGGTATGTCAAGTCATTGATATTTTAGTTGCAGAAATTCTTGAATTTTATGGTTTAATTCTTAGCAGGGATTGGTCTGAAAAGCTTCATGGATACTTTGCAACCCACTGGTCACATATGTGGCTCCCTTATAATGGTAAACCAAATTAGATAAAGGTTGAGCGAGAAAGACATCAAAAATACATAGTGATGGAACTGTAAGGAGAAAATGAACCTATAGCACACAATAACAATATAATTGGCAACTATTCTGTTGACTCTTTCTTAGGAAATTTTAATGCTCATACTTCACCTTATTTAGAACATTTTGTTTTGTCTCAAGTAGAAAACGTTTCTCAAACATATAGTTATAAATGCGTTAATTTTGTAGATAGTCCTATAAATAACTCTTTGTTTTGGAATATTTTTTTTTTATAGTTCTAAGTCTAACGATGGAGCAGAAGCAGGATGTGTATTAGTTAGTCTAGAAGGGAATAAAACTATGCTAACTTGTAGACTCGAGTTTGATTGCATAAACAACACTGGAGAATATGAAGCTTTAGTGAAAGGGTTGTATAAAGCAATCAGACTAGACATCAAGTATCTACAAGTCTTTGGAGATTCTGAGATTGTTATTAAATAGGTATAAAATACTATACATTGTTTATCAGGTCAATTAAAGCATTATCAATATTTAGTACAAGACCTAACTGAACATTTTATAGCATTCAATATTTCATCCATTCCCAGACTCCAAAATGCTAGTGCTGACCTCCTGGCTAATGTAGCTTCCAAGCTCATTCCCTCAGAAGACTATAGCCCAGACAGATTCTCAATCGAATTGATCTTTAGGCCCTCCATCCTTGATAATGTTACCAACTGGAGAAATTATAAGTTTCCTAACATTAGAAGGATCTTACGCTAATCAGATAATTGACAAGGACCAACATGACAAGCAGTTACAACAAGAGAGCACCAATAATTCCATACCTAAATCTGTAGTCAAGTTGGAAGACCTATACGATTTAAAACATAGATTCAAAAGGTCTACCAATTCAAAACTTCAGAGTTCAACTCTGAACTATGAATTTGTAAACCTGGGAATGGATAGGAAGCCATAGAATATCAATTTAGGTCTTGATCTAGCCCCAGAGAATAAAAAATAAATTAATTAATTAATTAAAAAATAAAATAAAATAAATAAATAAATAAAAATTAGCCTTTGTTCGACTCCTGAAACAGCATAAAAATGTCTTTTCTTGGAATTACGATGACCTTAAGACTTGCGACACTTCATCATTCAGCATACTATCCCGATGATAGCTGATGAAAAACCAATCCATTAAAAGCTAAGGAAGATCCATCCTAATATAGAAAGCCAGATTAAGTCCGAATTAAATAAATTATTGAAAGCCAAAATTATTTTTCCCGTTCGACATTCTAGATGGGTTTCCAATTTGGTTCCAGCTAGAAACAAAAACAGAGACATTCAAATTTGTATTGACTTTCGAAATCTTAACAAAGCCTGCCAAACGGATAATTTTCCCTTGCCTCCTATGGAACAAATATTGCAAGCGGTTGCGGGATTAGAATTGATGTCCTTTTTAGATGGTTTCTCCGGCTACAACCAAGTTTTGGTCCATCCGGATGATCAGCTAAAAACCACATTCAGAACCAAATGGCGTACTTATGCATGTCAAAAGATGCCTTTTGGGCTAATTAATGCTGGCACCACATTTCAAAGGGCCATGGATATTGCATTCAAGGGATTAGTAAACAAATCAGTGGTGATTTACTTGGATGACATAACGGTATATTCTAAAAATCGTATTAATCACCTCAAGGACTTAAAGCAGATCTTCCAATGTTGTAAAAGGTTTGGGATTTCACTTAATCCAAAAAATTCCTTTTTTGCATGAAGTGAAGGAAAACTTCTTGGATTTATAATATCTAAATCTGGAATCAATATTGATCCAGATAGGATTAGGGAAATTTCCAAAATATCCATACCGCATAATAAGAAAGCAATGCAATCCTTCCTTGGCCAAATTAATTTTGTGAAAATATTTGTCCCAGACTTCTCAAGAATTGTGTCACCATTACAAGCAATGATCAAGAAAAATTCACTCTTTAAATGGGGTCAGGTAGAATATGAAGCATTCAATCTGATTAAGCAAGCGATTGTTAATGTCCCATCCCTAGCAACTCCAAATTTTTCCGGTCCTTTCATTTTGTATACATTCACCTCTGAGAAGTCATATGCTGCAATACTCACGCAAGCCAATCAAGGCAAAGCGGAAGCCCCAATTGCCTTCTTTAGTTCGAATCTGCAAGGGGTTGAATTAAATTATTTCAATGTTGAGAAACAAGCTTATGTTGTTTTCAAAGCAAATAAACACTTTAGACCCTTTCTTCTTAATATCCATACAAATATAATAGTGCCATTTCCAGTGGTAAGAAATATCTTGGTATAGAAAGATGTGGGTGAAAAGAGAGCAAATTGGGTCACTTCCCTACAAGAATACGACGCTGAGATCAAGCCAACAAATATTGTAAAAGGTCAAGACTTTTGCAGAATGTTGGCTAGAGCATCACTTATATCAGAAATACCATCTCTCAATCAAGAGGTACAAATGTATGAGGTAAGCCTAAACGATATTGAATCAAGATATGTTGATATCATGTTTTATTTAAAAAATGGATATGTTCCTTCAAATCTGAATCATACAAAGAAAAGAGCCCTAAGATTGAAAGCCAAGCAATATCAACTTATAAACGATGTACTTTTTAGGATGAATTATAATTCTGTTCTTCTTCGATGTCTTGAGAGCTGAAAAAGTGTTGCGAGAACTCCATGATGGAACAAGAAGTGGACATTATGCAGGAGATGCAACAACAAATAAAATTTTGCGCGCAGGAAACTATTGGCCTATGCTATTTAAAGATGCACATAGCTATGTAAGGAAATGTCAAGTTTGTCAAACTTCTGGAAGACAGAAGAAACCATCATTGCAATTGCAACCAGTCAATATCGACCAACCATTTGAGCAATGGGGATTGGATATAATAGGTGAGATCATTCCTCACTCTTCTAAACAGCATAGGTACATCCTTACAACTACATATTATTTTACTAAATGGGTAGAAGCAGTTCCTCTCAAGACAGCTAATGCTGAACATATCATTGATTTCATAGATCAGTTCATAATTACCAGGTTTGGCTTACCTTCTGCTTTAATGTTTGATAACGCATCATATTTTTCTAGCAATGCTATGACTAAATTTGCACTTAAAAGAGGTTTTAAACTTAAGTATTCTGCCAATTATTACCCACAAGGGAACGGGTTGACTAAATCAACAAATAAAAACCTAATCAGAATCATTAAGCGAACTATTGATTAGAATCATAAAAATTGGCACAAATATTTGATGTATGCTCTGTGGGTAGACTGAATAACTCAAAAGGCTTCCATTTGCACTTCTCACTTTAATTTAGTTTATGGGAAAGAAGTAGTTCTCCCAACTCATCTAGCAATTCCTTCTTTAGCCTTAGTTCAATTTATTGAAGAAACACCATCTTCATCTCTACAACTAATACAACTGCAGATCCTTAAGCTAGAAGAGCAACGAGAAGAGGCTAAAATTACACATGCTCATCATCAAGCATTAGTAAAGGCCTCTTTTGATTCAAACATGGTATCTAAGAAGGATTTTCAAATTAGAGATTTAGTATTGAAATGGGATAAGGCTCACGAAGAAAAAGGCAACATTCTAAATTCCAACAGGTGTGGCTTGGACCATTCCAAATTATTGAAATTATAGGTCCATCGAATTTCATGTTGCAATATTTAGCAGGGAAAAGAGAATCTTTACCTATCAATGGGAAAATCCTTAAAAAATACTTTCCATAGAAGATGATGTCTTCTATTTTTGTAAATTATTGCTTATAGCTTTATTTTGATAATAAAACAGGTTGTAAATGGTTACCTTTGGATTTCATGAAAAAAGATTAGTGTTTCTTTTGAATTTTGTTTTTAGCTTGTATAAATAGAATTGATTTGGAAAATTAACCATTATTATTTAAAGATATAGCCAAGTGCTACAAGCCTAAAAATTTTACTAGTTTCATCCCTACGAATTTCGATTAAAAACAACCTTTAGTGGGAATTTGTCTTATATCGGTCATGAAAAGCATCAATAACAAAACGAAGGTTCTCTGTAGAAAAGTTGTCTTCAAAAAACTCTATAATTCTCTTCTAGAGCTATTCTTAAGGAACCAATGACTTCCTCCCCACTTAGGGAATTGCAAGTTTCAAAGAGTAATCCACCTGTGCACTATAAACTTAAAGAATAAGAGGTCTCATCAAGAGCCGGCTTATCATGATCATAAAGATTATAACTAGCTAATATTGCCAACTGCATACCAAAACAGGGCAATGACTCAAGATTGTTGCAATCAAAAGACAAGGGGTATCATCACGAGCCAACTTGTTCAGTAAAGTTATAAATCAAGTGAATGGCACTGTCAAATTTGGCCACCAAACCAAGACATTGTTCTTTAAGAATTAAAAGAAAATAAAAGCAATAAGTGTGAATGTGGATTTATCTTTGAAAATTGTATACTTCTCAAAGTAGGATACAGGATCATTGATGGGTAACAGGTAGCCCTATCGAGGCTATAAATGTCTGTTGGTAGTAGAGGCTCTACCTACAATAAATGAGCATACTTAAAAATGATCTACAGAGATGTCTTTGTTTACTTAAAACTGATCTATAGAGATGTCTTTGTTTTTATCTTTATAAACCAAATAGTGACTGATGTAAATGCAATGACTAGCTTTGGGAAGAAAATAATCAAAATTAGCACAGAAGGAACAAACTATTGTTAATGGCAAGAGCATGATGCACTTTATATTTCTATAATAAAGTTTGATTTTCCAGAAAACTTTTCTATTTTGGAAGTTTTATAAAATTCAAAAGATAATCAGAAATAACTGGTTCTTCCTAGTGAATCTCCAATTGTTGTGGCCAGCAACAACCCCCCTTTTTGTTTATTATTAGTAATAACACTAAATAAATGGGGACCCTTCTAAAAAAAAAAAAAAACTAACACTTATAATTCACTTTGAATAAAACACACTATCATAAACTTAGGAAAAACATCTGCAAACGCAAAATCTTAAGTGTTATGATAAGTCTCAAATAAAATCATTCTCTTAATAATGGACATCGCATCGCAAAAGGGTAAAGGAGGACATCATATAAAGAAACTTTCGGAATTGCGAAAATGTGATGATGCGAGATCACGCGCCATACAGACTCATCGCATCTCGCAAATTTCATATATCGCAGCACCACCTAAGATAAAACATCTCGGCCCTACGATGTGCAATAAAGCATCTCACAAATCACATCTCGCAGTCACATAATGAAACAAATGATTGTTAACAAAAAGGATTAGCGATATTGCGATCTGCAAATCGCAATATCGGTTTATTGCAGATCAAAAGGGATCATCATTCAATGAAATGTTTCTCGTAATCCGATATCTGAGTTATGGGCATTAATGTCAACTTAGTGCTTCATTGATGGTTATTTATGAGAAAGGATTTAGAACTGAGTGAAAAGTTATTTCACGTAGGGTGATATATTTTATATGATTTTGAAATTATGAGCTTACCCATCACCTTATTACTTACCATCATTTGTTATCTTTCTCATTATGTCTTAGTTCTCTATTTGTGAACTTACAGGAGCAGTACGCAAAAAAATATATAGAGCAGTGTCCAAAACGTAATGGGAAAGAAGGGAAAAGCTCCGGTTACTGAGAAAACAGAGATGGTGCCCTTATTCACAGACACCACCTGTACTAGAGAAGCAGGAATATCTACTTGGGAAGGCATGTATAGTCTGCTAGAGGAAGAAAACACGAGAGTCATGGAAGTTACAGTTATGACAGATGCATGCAGGTCATCCAAAGCATCACTCACAGAGCTTGCGTGCTCATTCCTACACCGTATAACAGCAAGGCCTAAAATACTTCCCTATACAGATATGGTTAAATGGGTGATAGACGAAGCTGATATAACAGATAGGCAATTCAAGTCGCGGAACCAGGAAGTTATTGGGTCATTCACCCTACAGAATTTAAGATACCAGAGCCATAGGCTAGCTATAATAAACAGTTCGTGGAGAAATTCACCAAGGAAAACGAAGATTTGGTGGAATGCACTAAAAACTGGTTAGCAAAGGAAGAGCCTTTAAAGAAAGACAAACATGGTATGTACAATACTGGTTCCCTCTCGTCTCCGTATTGTTTCGTTGCTACAATGCTATGTAGGTTATTTGAAAAACCTAATATCAATAAATTTTCATCCAAGTGGCTACCCCTATTGGATGTGGCTACCAACGCCACTATTATGGACTGGGCTCAAATATTGTCTGATAACTTAGCGTCCGCTATTTGGAATTATCAGTCTAAAAGGACTCCCTCTCAAAGGATTTATCCCCCTTTCTTTTTAGCTGCTTATGTCATGGATGCTATCTGTTTTGTTTCTAGATTTCCTCTCATGGGTTGGAAATGGACGGTATAGAATCCATTGCCCATTAAAGTCTACCATGAGGAACTATGGGATTCTAAGTTTACCCCATATTTTTATAGAATCTGCCATGGAGTTATGTTACCCATTCACAAAATGTTGTATAATAAAGATGCCCGAAGATTTTCTCCTCAGGCCGAAATTGATATTCTCCCTATCAGAAGATGGTTCAGAGAAGAATTTTTCACTTACATCAGAGTATTCGGAAGCATTGCTTCCCCTCATGTACTTCCCTTGTATGTTATTGATAAGTTAATGGCCCGTGAAATAGCCTACCATACCTGTGGGGTTGGAGGAATGAGAAAAGAACTAAAAGACAAGAAAAAGGCAATCTGGTCGCAATTCCCTATGGCCTGTGGGGTTTTTGCATTGTTTGATCTAGGTCACACTTTCAGAGAAGTAGACAACATATTGAGTCTACAATTGTTTAAATTCCCAGGGAGACAGTTTGATCCCTTTGATGTAATAAATAATTTTACTATGACTGTTAAAATAAAGGTGTTCACTAAGGAAGATGATCTCTTCGACGACATCTTCCAACAGAAGAGCACACTCAAAGACATCTTACACATGGCCCAAATCTAGTTTGGCCTAGTAGAATTCCAAGAGTTTAAACTCTATAAAGAACAAACATTGGCAAATCTTCCCTTGGACAAATTGTGCTTAGAACCAATAAGGGAACCCACTCCTAGCATCAGTATAAGTGGAAGCTCGGGGCCAGACAATTCTAAATCTAAGTCTGGAAGAGAATCACCAGAATGATCTAGACGGTCGGAGAGCGACCAAAATAAAAGTGAAGGATCAGTCAGGGATATTGCCCAATCTAAAGAAAATCCAGAATAGCAAGTGTTGTTGCCAACATAAGTGGAAGTTCTCGCTCCCCTCATCCAGCCAACAAAGCCATTAAGAATGGAGCTAGAGAAAGAGTGGGAAACATTTAATGAATTGATCAACACCGAGGAGAAAAACATTGAGACACCAAGGAATCCAACACAGACAATGAAAGAAATGGTCATTGAAACAATTGTCAATGCTCCAGAAACTGAGCACATTCCCATAGCTCCATCATTTGAAATCATGCTGAAGATAGAGGAAATCCCTCCTCTAGATGTGTTTTACAGTCCGTAGCACAAAGCAGTCGTCAGGAGACAGAGAAAGAAACGAAAACTAGACAGCGTGCTCTCACCTGAGGTAGAGCAGCTGGATGTCCTTTAGCGATACCCTACCACTAATCCGTCAGAAAACCTAACTAAGTTATCCTAGATCGCAGGAGCTTATGCTTCTGCTACTATTGATAAAGCATCCAAAGTACAACTATTGCTTAAGGATAAAGAGGATAAAATCCTATTTTTGCAGCAGCAGTTACAATAGGCCAGTGCTAGCCAGGAAGCAAAAGAAAAAATGGAAAAATTAAAACAGGACTTTCAACAGATGCAGCTGGGTTATCAAAGCAGTCTAACCAAAAAAGAGTAGCAATTACAGGCCACAATAGAAAAGCACAAAGATGACCCCAAAGTTACAGAATTTATCATAGAAGCCCTTGCCTTTAATGATCAACTCTTGCAATAGCAGGAGACACTTTGCCAAAGAATATTGCAATGGAACTCTCACTGTGAGATGAGCGACAAAATCACAAGTCAAGTCATGGATTTGCGACTTGATTATGATTTAATTGATAAGAAAGTTTCAGATTATCTGAATTGGTAGGAATCAGAGGAAGGCAAGAAAGCAGGGTTGCTCAAGACCAATGAATCCCACAAAGAAATGTTTTTCAACAAGTGGGATGCACAAATCAAAAAGGCAGAACAGGCAGTGGAAGAAGCAACGACATCAACAAGCAATGTCATTGACTGTGTCAATGAAAATCTGCACAAATCCAACCTAATATCGGAAACCACTCCAGGATTTCTCCTAAAAGCACAACAACTATAGACAAGTTGGAGACAGAAAGCTGAAGAAAAGGGATAGTCAATCAAAAAGTTAACCAAGATAAAGGGATACTTACTGGAAACACTTGGTGAAACCACACAGTCAGTGTATGACTTTGAAATGCCTTACAAATTCCGCTGAGAAGATAACGCCAGCGCTTGCTGATTTTGTTTTCGGAGGACAACTAAAATCAGAGGTCGGCCATTCGACACTCCTCAAGCCGATACTGAATGCTTGCGATCTAAGAGAATTGATGCGTCATTAATTTTCAGATACAGTTTTAGCTTTATTTTGCCTTAGATGAGGACGGTCATTTAAACCTCCTCCTATATTTTTGTAATAAACTATTTTTAGTATTTAATTAGTAGTATTTAAACCCCTCTCATGCATTTATAGAGGGGTCCAAAAATTTGTCAAAAACATTTCTTCAGAACATGCACTTCTGCACCCTCTGAGGAGGTTTTGATGAATGAGTGGAACGAGATTTATTGATATCTGTGTTTAATGTCTGCTACTGAAATGCACTTCTATACTCTTAGTAGATACTGAATTATGAGAAGATAAATCTATATTGCTGAAGCTCATGAGTAAGACTTATTATCAATGGTACTTTTATCTCATAATGATTTATGCTTATGTGTAAAGTAATATGTTATGTTCAGTTGTTTATATATGAAAGCTTGAATGTTTAAGTTATCATTTGGCACTGTTGTACGGTGGTAAATATTCTGCTTATGCTGAGTAAATTAATAACTTATTATGCGATATGCTTCTCACAATTGTTTCGGCTAATTTCTTATATGAAACAATTCACTTTTAATGAATTCTTTTCTCGTAGCAATTGAATGATCTTTATTATCGGTTGTTGTTAGAAACTATTTTAGATCGCATAAGTGAAGAGTTAATCCCCAGATAGTTTTAGAATTCGATGTTTACATTCGTTAGAATAAAATTGCATGTGATAGATTAGATTTAGATTAAAATCATTTTATTTAGAAAATTTTTAGAAAGGAAAACGTCATTTCTTAGCATCATCACAAACAAATTGGGAAACTGATCCTATTATCCCCAGTTGGACCCACTATCCCAAACAGAGAATGCGTTGCTTTCAAGGTCCGGACCGGGTGGGTATCCCCCTTGTTGTAGACCCGATTTTCGGGGCTTCAACACTATGGAAGCAACTTTTTTGTGACCTTCTCTCATAACTTCTTATGTCAATTTTCTCCATAATTTGAAAATGATATTGGTCAACCTCTTTATATTTTAGCCATAATTTGGATAGGTAATTATGAATTCAAGCATACCTTTTATACTCCTTCTCATTGCTACCATCATCCCAACCTATGAAATTACTTAGGGAACTTTTAATGATACACACATCAACCTTATACAACATTTCTTGATTATGGAAAATTATAACATAGTCATTATCTTATGCATTTTCTTCTCAATCTCAAATGTTTTTAGAAATCCATCTCCTTTAAAAAAATTAAAATCAAGTTCTTTAATATGCCTAGCTAACAACAATTTATCGTGATTCATATTCAATATTAATCTTGCCAAAAAATCAACCATTATCATTTTGCAACCAAAACTGAGCATGCCTTTAACTTCAATATTTCATGCTTTCCATATATTTTATCTATTTGAACTAAACACACACTTCCAATAAAGTGGAACCTTCATTTTATGAAAGCCCATCTTCATTTCAAGGACTCTTCACTATGCTAATTTTCCTCATACTAATGTATGTATCCTTTCCAACTCCTACTTCACAATTCAATATTCTATCCTACTCAGGTACATTCTTTAAAAGTTTGATTTTTGGCTTTCCATCTTCTAGCATGGGAAATAGAATTTTACTTTATTTGTTATCTTCATTGGATCCATGATCACCATTGGACTCTTTTTTCTTCTCCATGTTTATCACTACACATATCCATTGTTGATTTCTTTCATTATCATGTGCTTTCGTATCACAAATAGTTCTCTATTTCTCAAGCTCGTTCTCTATTGTTTTCTCTAGTAAACCTACATAAACAACAAATAACATAATTGATTTATTATTCCTTCTAAAAAACTTATGGTTTCAATATTCCTTCTACCTATTCACTTGGTATTACTGTTATGAAACCAGCTCAAGAAAGATAGAAAAGATAGATCAACGCCTTAGAATTCAGCCTCTTCGAGGGGGCAA
>APFE030835602.1:0-23989 GCA_000404065.3 Pinus taeda | reverse complement strand
TATGGGGCACAATAGTAACAATATGGGCACTACATGGGTACATCAATATAATAAGTGGTTTGTACTAATAACAATAAGGGGTTACACTAGTAGTATAGGGGCCTAACAATTACCTTCATGTATTCACCATCTTATTCTTCCTATATTGAGCATTATATCACTAGACTCCTTTCAACGAGATTTAGGTCAAAGAGATTCCTCATCATCAATGACATCCATGTATACTTTTTTGGTTTCTTTATTCTTCTAGAGTATTAGATATAACCTTTAGTATTCACAAGCACAAATCATAGGCTTATTCTTCTTCATTTATGTTAAAGCATCTAGTTTCTCTTTCATGATTTTTATTCCCAATTTCTTATATATATTTATTTACAAAATTATTATTCTAAGAATCTTCTCCAATATCTCTAGTATAACCATCAAATTTCTAAACTTCAACAAAATTTGAACACATTCACATGGAGATGAAGGAATCTTGACTTATTAAACTCCGTGTTATCAGACAAATCTCGTTGGAAAATAGAACAGATCTCCCTAGACTCACAATTAATAGCTAGAAGAAATCAAACAATAAATATATTTTGTCTCTAGTTAAGCTTGAAAAATACATACCTATTTTACGAATTATATATGCACCTAGATCATTTCCTTGCTTGATTCTTGCTCCAGTTCAATATATGAAAATTAGAACCTACAACACAAAGACAAACCAAAGGATCAAAGCATACTACAATTCAATCTTAAACTAATAAGAAGACCAAGGAGCTCTAACCCAATGAATGCAAACAATGAGCAATTCATGTGAGAGAAACAATATGTATTATATTAAAAGTAAGAGAGGAAGAATACAACCCATGAATTGGGGTCATAAGCCTCCACTCCAAATATCTCCAATCCTCCTTTGCACAAAAAGCCTTCAATCTCCAGTTGGGCAGCATAAGGGCATTAGTTAAGCGCTTAAAAATTAAACCCCTTCTCCATTGAGTAGCATTGTATTTACAGGAGAGAAGGAGGAGGTTGGAGATCCATTTTCCATGGGATGAGATCCACAAAAATGGGGAATAGGTTCCATAATGAGTGGGATTATTTCCATCAATCCTAGGATGAGGTCCAAATAGGTAGGAGCTCGAATCCATGTTGTTAGGATAAGATTCCTCAACAATGATTCTAATATTTACTTTTTATTTTTACCGAGTTAGAATGGTTTTCAAAAATTTTAGTGGAGAACAATGCAACACACTACACAGGTTTAAATTGTCAAAACCCGCGGTTTCATAGTTTGCTCGTTGGGAAAGTGTGACACTGGTTGAAATTAGGGTTTTTAAGCAATGTAATCCAAGTTTCTTGTGCTTCTCGGAATGGTTTTTTCTCCAGATTTATATGGGATTACTAAGAAGGGTTTATCGGGTAGCGAGAGATATGGTTTTGCAGTCATTTGCCTAATGGTGGAAAAATGACGTGTAACAGATTTCCCCCCTAAAGCACAAAGTCAAAAATTGTGTATCATACCTGAAAATAAAAAATTAAGGGTTATAGT
This sequence comes from Pinus taeda, assembly GCA_000404065.3. NCBI lineage: Eukaryota > Viridiplantae > Streptophyta > Pinopsida > Pinales > Pinaceae > Pinus > Pinus taeda. Next base: position 22,449 of record APFE030835602.1, on the reverse strand, counting down.
ACAATATAATCATGAAAACATATCTGAGGTAGGCATTCCCATACTTAGTATAACATATCAACTCTAGAACTAAGTGTCGAAATGTGCAAAGATCCATCTAAATAAATCAAATTCATGGCCACTAGACATACATCATGGATCCATGCCTAAATAGACTCATTATGAACATAGTCATGATCATACAATGTGAATCCATATCAATCATGAAAAATCCATGCAACTTGGATGGATGAAACTAGATATAGGGTCTTCATCACTACCAATCGATAGTATGAGTCTAACCATGTGAATGAATGTGCCGAAGTCGAACATTGTAGACACCATATGACTTAGATTGGTCAGTGATGAGAATTGTTAACAGATGTGAAAGGAACCATTAAGAGTGTCAATGGCCCTCAAGATATGCTAGTTTAATCCATGAAGTGTGAATGAATGATCTGAAGTTGAACACTCATATACTCTTCTAACTGAAGGCCAATGATGTGAACCTATCATTAAAATAAATGAGACCTACCATTGAGGCATGCAAGTTCCAAGGCACTGAAAGGAGTTTCTAAGTCAACTTCCTAAATAAGGTGTTGAAGTCAATAGGAAGTGACCCATCACAGGAGGGCTTTGATGTACCCCCATCAATGGCATGAAATAGGTATCAATATTTTGAGTAGGAAAAACAAAGTAATTCAAGACTGACTTAGGAATGGCCTATGCGAAATAGGGCTATAAGTATTGCAAAATATTTTAATTGAGGTTGAACTTCTCTTGAACATATTTGTGACACTATACGAAGTTGGTAACATTAACTTAATAAGGGATCAAAAAATAGTATGAAGTCTTTCAAGGAGTTGTGATTGACAAATAGATAATTGGATTTCCCAACCGAGTCAAATGCGAAAGTGAAGGAGTGTCAAGTTCAAGAGAAAATTATTTCCAAATACTCTCTCTATACATTGTTTTCCCAAAATTTCCCCACCATTTCTGGAAAGTAACTCTTTATGTTTAGGAAAGCTTGAGTAGGATAACATATTCTTATAGTATAAGCTCATCCTTCGAATAAGTCCTTCGATGTATTTTTAATGAACCTTAGGAAGGAGTGGTATTGTCTCATCATGACTGACGAGTCCTATGTTGTTTACATTTTATGAGTTTAACAATGGGGTAATTCAACTTATTTTTCACATTTAGAGAGTCTAAAAAAGAAATGAAAAGGAAATTCCATAAGGTTATGTTTCGTAAATTTAGCCCCCCGAGCCCGAAAAAGTGTAAATTAATACAAGGGATAACTCTTTTGACCATGATTGATCGAAGTATACATTTTTCATAAATAGTCTACATAGTCCATAAAAGGCGTAAACTTATATGTGGTAGACATTTCTTCATATACTTTTATGAGAATGAAAGAATCAAGTTTACTTCGCAATCTTTCCATATTTCGAGAGTCAGAAAAGATCTTAAAGGTAATTCCATAGAGTTTATTTTTCGTAACTAGTTTAAAGAATCCGAAAAAGTAATAAAAGTATGCTCTTGTCATCAAAATGATTTGTTCCAAAATATTAACCTGTAGCCTACACATTTAGATTCAAAATTGTCATATCTTCTCAAAATAGTGAAAAATTATTGAAAATATTTGAAATTTTGATCAAATAAGTAAAAATTGTTATTTTAATAGACCTAATTTTTGTTATAAAATGTTAAAACAATAAATTATTTTTACCATTGTGTTTTTACCATTTGAGAGCTCTGAACATGCATTTTTCCCCAAATCTTTAGGAGTGGATTGGAAATGATCCAGTGGACCATTTCGATTGTATTTTCTTCCACGTAAGAGATATTTCCTTATTCTTCGCATTCATGGTTTATTTTTTCCATTTTGATGGTCATTTTTCATTTTTCAAGCTTTCAAAAGAAGGAGAATGTGCCCTCAAGTTACCACACTTTTCCTGTATTGGGAGGTTCTAAAGACTAACTCACCAAAAATGGGGAAGAGTGACATATCGCATTATGTCTTGAAAGAACGTGTGAAATTTCACACTATCTCTCAAACTAGGGTGTGACAAGTGCAGAGGGAAAAGAAAAAATAAGAATTTCGCTAAGATTTCCTTTTATTTTTCTTATGCTCGTTATCTAACAAATCTTCCTCATTCATTGCAATGTTTTTGACCAGGAAAAATGGATTGGAGAGAGAGGGGACATGAAGAGAAATATTTAATTGTAGCCAATGATCCAACCATAATGCAAGCACATACGAATTGTGGTCTCGCGAAATTCTTTCTAATTTTGGGCATGAGGGCCCAATCAGACTTGTTGAACTGGCTAGTGAGAGTCTAGAACGTCTGAGAACAACTCTTTCAAATTGGTGTTCACACCTTTTTTATTGATGTTGAGGACATATATTTCTTGACAAGGCTTTCATGCAAGGGATCCAATGTTTCACTATCTGACCCTAGGGCTAGAGGTGAACCAACAAACTACTATATAAATGAATAATGTGTTTGAGGATCCAAAAATAATAGTGGAAGGATTGAAATCAAAGATATCACAAAACTTCCATTGAAGACCATCTTGTTAATTATTGATCGTTTATTTGGAGTGTAATGCCTCGTCTGGATACAAAATCACAAATGTTGTATGCATTAGATTTTATAGAGCCAACCATATTCAATTGGTGTGAAGGGCTCTTGATCAACATGAAAGGATAACTAACTAGAGGAAAGACATGTTGCTAACACACTTTGGTTATGGTTCAATTGTAGTGTCTTTTTCTCTAGAGAGGATTCATTTACTATACCCACAGAGGATTTCCATGGAGATAATGGATCCTAGAGATCCCTGTGTGATACCGTGGGTTACATTGATTCACTACAAGGAAAATACCTTCTAGCGGAGGTTATAATGGAGGTTTTTAGTGCTATAAAATTGGAAAGAACATACGCTAAAACATATGTTTGCAATAACGGATGTCTTAGTGGAGATTTTCATGGAACTTCATCACAACTAAAAAAAATTGGGTGACCGGAGGTTTTTGCTGATGTTTTTTTCTTGGTGCGCTTCATGGAACAAGTAGCACCAGTGCACTACATATATAAATGCACTGGATGCATACATAAATAAAAGCATTGAGCTGTTGAATCCAAAGTACGCTTGTGCATAATATATATCGCATTGGTACTAATAGATACAAAAATCCCCAGGGCTTTCGTGTAAGGAACGACACTGGGGCATGTAAAAAATAATTGTTGTGTCAATGATTTTGTTGACACTTGCAATGTCGATGTGTATAGTATGTATAAACACCCCGGTACGTTACTAATATAAAAGGACCAGTGTTGATATGTTTCATAATGCACCGGTCCTAATGGATAAAAAAATCCTTGGGGTGTTTGTGTAAGGAATGACACTGGGGCATGCAAAAAATAATTATAGTCCCAATGCTTTTGTTTAAACTCGCAGCACCAATGCTTAGCAGTTGTATAAACACACCATTGTGTTTATTATATAAAAGGACCATTGATGTTAATATTTATAATGCATCGGCGCTGGAAATAGTATTTTGTAGGATCGAGATATTATTTCTATGAAAGCACTAGTGCATTAAGAATTATAATGCACCGGGGCGTTAATTGAAAACAATACCAGTGCTTGAAGAGATAAACGTCTCGGTGCTATCATTTTCCAAAAATGCGTTGGTCATGCAAAATGATGCAGTCACAGGGCTTTTATATAACATAAAGCACCGATGCATTTTTATGTTATAGACACACAAGTTTTTTGTATGAGATTCTCTCTTTTTTGGAAACATCGACCAGTGACAATGAAATTATTGCAATTTTTAAAATCTGTTATTGATCGAAAAATCAACATATATCTTTTCCCCAAGGAAAAATCGTCATTTTCATTATGTGAAATAATTAAAATTACATGTTGTAGATGCATAAAAGCATATGAAAAATTGGTTGTTTATTCACTCAACAAACATCTGAGTGATATAACCATATAAAAGTATGTCAAAAAAATTATAAATAGTCTGTGCGAGAGAAGCGCAACTATACAAAATATTTCCCTGTCCATGTTTAAAGAAAAAATTTGAACTACTAACATCATCATAAATCGCAACCAGTATCAGTAACTATACAGAAAAGTAGATATGTAATATCAATCAGCATTAGAGTCAGTTTGTTGAGGGTCCATGAATGGGTGATGATAATATTGGTAATATGCTTCCCCATTTTGTTCATTAATCATCCACGTCCCGCGAATTTGTTGCACGTCTGACTTGGATAATTGATCGGAAAGTGTGTTCTTTTCCCTATAAATGTGGTGACAAGTGATAACGTCAAATTGTGACTTAATCATGAGAACTTCTTCTAATAGTGACTTGAGTGTGTGCATGTGACTTGTGGCATTAATATTAAACCAATGAATAACAATGCAGGAATATCCATATACCTATAGTTGTTGGCATCCATGTTCTAGTGCAAATAAGAGACGTAATTTTCAATTGTATAGTTCAGAGAAATTATTCGTGCCACTTCCCAGAGCAGATTGAAGTTTGAAAAAGTTATTATTGTTGAGGTACAAAACAACACCACCTCCACATTGTATGTTTTGTGAATATTCGTTGAAGTAAGCCCAAGTATAAGAATGATCAATAATCTCAGGTTAGATATTGCAAGAGTTGTGTTGAATCTCTTCGTCAGGTAAAAGTACATATATAGCTAAGACCTATGCATTGATAATGTCAGGGAGTATGTTAGCCTCGGAAAAAATCTTTCGGTGCTTGTTGATCTATGTTCCCCAACAGATTAGCAGAGGGATATTTTTTAGCTTAACAGATGAGGCCTTATTCCATTAGTTTTTCCAGGAAACATTAATAGAATCACCTCCCCATATATTATTGATATTAAGAGCATGACATATGAAATTCCAAATAGAAACAATGTATGGACATGTGATTAATAAGTGATCAATGGATTCCTTGGCACAACGATAGAGTGCACATCAGAAGTGGTCGTGGAAGGAGTATTTCATAAAATTGTTGCCCATGGGAACCTTGTTTTCAAGGAGGCACCATATGAAGATTTTGGATTTTCCTAGACTCTTTAGATTCCAAGTGTGCTTCCACCACCAATTGTGTTGTTTTGGCTCTTTGTCTACTTGGATGAAAAGATAACCCTCCTTCAGGGTGTAGAAACCCTTTTCTAAGTGTGTCCAAAGGAGCTCATCCTCCCTGTCTTGTAGCCTAATATGAGAGGAGGTAAGGGTGCCAGTGTCTGATCTCCAAACTTAGTGCCACTAGATAGGGATATTAAGATCCAGAGGAAATTTCCATCTTTGACCCCATATCATTGTGTTCTCCTGATCAACAATTTTGTCGACAGTGAGCCAATCATGATTAGCTAGATATCCCACCAACTCCAAAGGTAATATGTGTTAATTATTGCTTCCAGACCATGGGTCTAATCCAATATGAACCTGAGTTCCTGAACCAATTTTCCATGCAAGTCCAAAACTAATGATGTGAAAAGTGTCTAGAATAGATTTCCAAATCATAGAGATGTTGGTTCAACTCTTGTTCTAATACCTTATCCATTAGATAACAGATGGAGGGTAAATATATTTTTGAGTGACAACCCGAGTCAATAAATTGTTGGTAGATAGAAAACACCAACCACACTTGGTAGCAAGAGCCTGTGAGAAAAATAAGAGATTTTTGATGCCCCATCCTCCCCATTTCTTGGGCATAGTGATCCTATCTCATTTTACCCAAGCAAAGGTTTTATCATCCTTGGAGTCCTATCATAAGAAGCCACACCAACATTTTTGAATGATGTTAAGGATCCCTTTAGGAATCCATGACAAAGAGATCCAGAATACAAGAAAATATTCTAATACAGATTTAATTTTCATAAGACAACCAACCTACAATAACCATTTGTGGCTCCAAGAGTTGATTATTTTTTAAATTCTAGTAATTAACCAAATCCAGTCAACTTTCCTATAAGCCTTAGGCTTTAAGTGAAATACCAAATATTTTAGACCATCTTTGAAATTGATGTGTTGAAAAGGAAACTGTGAGAGTGCATAAGTGATCTCAACTTGTGAACAACCCATAGCAAATAGTGTATATTTTAGATGATTAGCTTCCATGCCATTGGCCTTACAAAATAAGTTAAGGATACCTTTAAAATAATCAATGTCATGACAAGAGCCATTAAGAAAAAATAAGAAAACCGTTAATGAATAGAAGATGAGTCAAAGAGGCGTTAAAGGCCATCGGGGCACCATTAATATGGTCCCTCATCTTGGAATCACCCATCATTCTGCTGAGTCCCTCCATGATCAAGATAAATAGAAGAGGGGAAATGGGATAGCCTTGACGCAAACCTCACTTGACATGGAAGAATTCAAAAGGATATCCATTAATCAGCGAAGCAAAAGTGGTAGTAGTAACACAACACATGATCCAATTGTTGAAGTTTATGTTAAACCCCATATGCATAAGAATAATATGAATGTACATCCAATTTTCTTTATCGAAGGCTTTTGATAAATCAATCTTTAAAAGTATATCTTTCCAAATTTTCTTTATTTTTTAGAGAATCGACATATATCTTATAACAGTGTTCATATAAATTAAAATTTGATTAGTGCATTCGTATATGATGTTTGGATTAATTTGTTATATTATCATATTTTGCATCTCTTCATTATAATATTTAATCATCCATATATTTAATCAATGGTGTAACATTCCACAATGATATTGGATAACACACTAGAATAAATTAAAATGTATTTTATTATATATCAATAAGAGCCTTTTTGTCATACAAAATGGGATTGTTATTGGTAACCCCTTGACTTTCAATTGGGACACTATGTCCATTACATTAATCAAAATGTCTCATTTTCATAGACAATTATTTAAAAAAATACAACAAGCTTCATTGATATCCAAATAGATCATCATTCTTCCTTGGAATTGTTGTCAATGCTTGAGCTACTTCCATGACTTGGGTTATTTGGAGGAATGTTTTGTTTATTGCAGGGATTGTTTTTGTCTTCTTCAAGTTCCATCTGCTATTAGGATATTTTGACACATAGGAAATAGTTAAGTATAACTTGGTCTAGTGTAGAGTTAGGTAAAGTGTGTTTCTTTACTATGTACTTTCGTAACTTACAATCCGACAGTCATGATATGTAGTGATCTGACGGTTCATTCTATCCTCGGCATTACCGACACATGATCTGTGGCTTAACACCCAATTTTTCCATGATCTCTATTTAAAGAGCATGGAGGGTCATTTGTAGGGTAACCGTTCATGAGAGAAGCTTATGTAAATTTTCATTCTTTTATTAATAAATTTCCTGAAGTGGCCGCGTTGGCTCAAGTCGTGGACTGTTTCCCTCTTTGAGGGTTTTAACCAAGTCAAGTATACTGGTGTATTGATATGTGATCTTTTTGTGAGCAGTGTCCTTTGGTGTTCTATCTCAGGAACTTACCCTGTAAATTCCTACATGGCATCAGAGCCAAGTTGAGGGCCGCATCCATTAATGATCCAAATCTGAAGTCGATAGAACTGCATCTGACTTCCATTTCCTAGATATGACTACTTTCGGGCTGAGAGGACTACTCTATTGTGTTAGGAGCATCTGTTCCAGTGAGGAACCCCTTTCGTTTCACATGAAAAGGTTTCTGGTAGCCCTAGCTACGTCATTTTTAAGATCTGGAGGTATATAGTGTTCATTTGCAGTTTCTAGTTATTTTCTCTTTGTTTATTTCAGTTTATTTATCTCTTTGTTCTTTATTATCAGATCTACACCTTTCATTTCTGTGTATTCTCTTTGCCCCACGACTCTGTGCGATCTTGGCAAATCAGAAACAGAAAGGAAGGTTTTTTTTCTCATGCGTATGCTCTTTTTCGCCACGCCTTAGTGTGATCTCGAAAAATCAGAAGCATTGAGGGAAATTGTTAGTTTTTGGGTAAAGCTAACTTCAAACCATAAGGTTTTTTTTTTTTTTTATATGTCCGTTTTGGGTTTTGTGGTTTTGGTTTTGTAGGAAAAAAAGAGATTTCTCAAGTAAGAACGCACCCGAAAGCTTCCGTGACTAATAAAAAAAAAAAAGCCCTTCCTCTTTTCCAAAAATTACTAACCTTTTAATCTAGCTCACTTGGTGCAAATCTACTTTATGAGAATAGAGGTCTTGAGTTCAAGTATTTCTTTGTGTTGAGCTAATTAGATTAAGTTTGGAAAGGGGGCATATTTTCTTTAAATATAACATTATCATTCATTTCTGCACATTCCCGCACTTCGTCGACATCTTCAACAACTTTTCTTCAAAAAAGTCATAACTTCTTCATCTGGAAGTCGTTTTCAGAGCCATTTTTTTTAATTAGCCTATTTCCATTAGAACACTTATTTTCAATATCTATAGCTTCAGTTTCTGTTAAAATGGAAATTCCATGCCAAGTTATTCTTGACAACACTAACTAATTCCAATGGCGGTCCTACATTATGGATTTACTTAGAAGTAAAGGTCTTTATAGAATAGCCTCAGGCCAAGAAACCAAACTGAAAGATGAAGATAAGGCAACCAAATGGGAAAATAGGCAAGATCAAGCATGTGGGTTGATAGGGATGTCTATTTCTCCAGACCTTAGATTCCATATCACAGAACTTGATACTCCTAATGAAACAATGAAACAGATCACTAAAGTTTTTGGAATTAAAAATGAACTTAGAGCCCATCAACTCGAAAATGCGTTGTTTACATTGGACCCCAATAATTTTTCTTCCATTGAAGATTTTTTGTCCAAGTTCAAGACCCTTAGACTTTTCTTGGAACGTGTTAAGGTTAAGAAAGAAGATGGCAACCTTATCTATTCCATTCTTACTAAGTTGGGACCAACCTACTCTGTGTTTGTTTCCACCTTCCATTCTAGAAGAGAAGCCTTCATTTCTCAAGGACAAGACTACAAGTCCCCTTCCTTTAATGCCTTTTGTGATTCTTTAATAAGAGAACAGGAAAAACTCTTACATCTTGGTCTTCTTAATCTTGGAAACTCTTCTAAGAAATCCTTAGCCACCCAACAGCGACCAAATTCAAAGAATATTAAGAAGCCGTATCCTAAAAAGAATGTTCCTAAACCAAACAAGGGTCCTAAGCCATTTCAATATGAAAATGAAAAATCATTTCAACAAAATGATAAGGCAAATAAAACAAAGGGAAGAAGATTGATGGGCATTGTCATTTTTGTAATTAGATGGCCACTTAGAGTCCAAATGCTTTAAGAATATGGAAGCCTTGGAAGTAGAAATGAAGAAGCATAACATCCATTTGGAGCACTCAACAACTTCAACTTCATCTTCAAGAGTAGCACTTTCTGCATGTGGTTGTCAAGCATCTCGGTCTGGATATGCACTAAATGTATCTTCTTCTTCTCATTCTCATGAGTGGCTCATTGATTCTGGAGCTTCTTATCACATGGCCAAAAACAAAGCCATGTTTTCTTCTTTAAATGATTGTAATACCAAAAATATATATGTTGGTGATGATAGATCTCTTAGTGTTGTAGGGACTGGAACTGTTCATATAGACAATGGCCAATTCAATGATGTATTATGTGTTCCAACCTTATCCTGCAACCTTCTATCTGTATATTAGATAACTCATTCAGATGAAGGTAAAATCATTGAATTTTCACCTCACGATGTTGTAATTAAGGACCTAAGATATCCTAGACAGATTTTAGCTACTGGCATTGCTGATGATTCTACAAGGTTGTATAAGTTTAACAACTTTGGGTCAACAAATCTTCCCTCGACATTGGTTTCTCATAATGATGAAGTGAGCAAACTTTGGCATGAGCAATTTTGTCACTTAAACTATCGCTCCCTTTAGAATCTATGTAAAAAAAATATGGTGACAGGTCTTCCAATGGCATCTTGCAGAGATGGTGTTTGTTCTGGATGTGTACTCGGAAAAGATCATCGAGGTAGTTTTGAAAAACGTGCCTTTTGGTACGCCTCAACCCCTTTATAGCTTGTGCATAGTGATTTATGTGGTCCACTTCCAGTCGTTTCATTTTCTGGCTACAAGTATTTCTTAACTTTCATTGATGATTTCCCCAAACTCACTTCGGTATACTTCTTAAAACTCAAGAGTGAAGTATTTAACATGTTCTTGGCCTTTAAGGCCTTTGTTGAAAAACAATCTGGACATCAAATTCTTAAGCTAAGAACTGATAATGGTGGAAAATATGTTAACAACAAATTCATCAACTTTTACAAGTCTGAGAATGGAATTCAAATGCAACATACTATTCCATATACTCCACAACAAAATGGTGTAGCTGAAAGGAAGAATCATACCTTAAAGGAAATGGCTAATTGTATGCTTCAATTTAAAGGATTTAGTCTTAATTTTTGGGCAGAAGCAAATAACTGTGCAAATTACATAATAAATCACACTCCTACTAAGGTTTTAAAGAATATCACTCCAAAAGAAGCATGGAGCTCAATTAAACCAGATGTAAGTCACTTTCGTGTTTTTGGAAGTGAAGCATGGGCTCATATTCCAAATGAGAAACATAAAGCTTTAGAACCTAAGAGTGAAAAATGTATTTTTGTTGGATATTCTGAAGATGTTAAAGGATATAGACTTATTCCACTTAAGTCCAAAGATGTTATCATTAGAAGAGATGTAAATTTTGCTGAAAATATATTGGCCTACGAGCCTAGGTTGACATATGTGCCACCTCTCTCTATCCCTTCTACTTCTGAAAATATTTCTTCTTCAGATGATGAAAGTGAGGATGACAATCCTCCCCCACCTTCTCAGGATCCTGCTTCAGCTCCTTAGCTTCCAAAATAGGTTCGTGCTACTTGGGATGCAGCAGGTGCTCTTGTCAGTGATCCTACAGATTAGCGATGTACACGTTCTCAGTTCGATAGAGCCTCTTCTTTACTGGCTCAAGCTTCAGCTAATTATGATCCTAACACCTTTACAGAAGCTTCAGGCCATCCAGATTGGGACGCAACTATGAATGAAGAATATTGTTCATTATTGGCAAATGATACATGGGATCTTGTTACCCTTCCAAAGGGACGAAAACTTGTTAGATGCAAATGGGTTTATAGAACCAAGTATGGACCAGATGGAAAAGTTGATAAACATAAATCTCATCTTCTTGCTAAGGTTTTTTCTCAAGTTGAAGGCATTTACTATACTGAAACCTTCTCCCATGTTGCCAAAATGAACTCTATCCGCCTTGTTTTTCCCTTACTGCCTCTTTCAAATGGGAAGTCCATCAGATGGATGTTAAATTTGCCTTCTTGCATGGGGACTTGCATGAAGAAATCTATATGGAACAACCTACTGGCTTTATACAAATAGAATCCAGCCTTGTATGTTGGCTTAAGAAATCCCTTTATGGTCTCAAGCAAGCCCCTCAGGATTGGTATGCCAAAATGGATAGGTTTCTTTTAGAAACTAGATTTTCTAGGTATCATTCTAACAATACTGTCTACACCAAGAAAGTAGGCAAGTCTCTTATCATTCTTGTTCTTTATGTTGATGATATTATCCTTACTGGTAGTGATCCCAAGCTTATAAACCATGTGAAGTCCAACCTTAAAAAGAAGTTTGAAATGACAGGCTTAGGACACTTGCATTATTTTCTTGGTCTTCAAGTCTTGCAATCCAAGGAAGGTATTTCCCTTTCCCAGTCCAAGTGTGCATGTGATCTTCTACGACATTTTCACATGGAAGACTGTAAGCTAGCCCCTTCTCCCTTTCAATCTAGAGCCAAACTTTCAGTCACTTGTACATCCCCTGAAGTTGATGCTACCTTATACCATCAACTTGTAGGAAAACTTTTGTATTTGACCCATACTCGTCCTGAACTTTCCTTTGTTGTTGGCCTTATTGCTTGGTTTTGCAAAACCCACATGAAAATCATTGGAAAGCAGCTAAAAGAATACTTCGTTATGTTTGAGGTACAATTCAGTTTGGGTTTCATTACAGTGAATAAGCATCTCTTCTATTGGTTGGTTTCACTGATTCTGATTACGCTGGTGACCCTGATGATCGAAAGTCTACTACAGGTTATGTGTTCACTCTTGGTTCAGGACCTATTACATGGGCTTGCAAGAAACAAAGTGCCATTTCTCTTTCTTCAGCAGAATCAGAGTATCGTGGTGCCGTAGAAGCTAGTAAGTAAGCCCTGTGGCTTCGTCAGATCCTGTCATAGTTTGGCTTTCAGCAATAGCATCCGACTACACTTTCGTGTGATAATCAAAGTTCTATTCAACTATGCAAAGATCCAGTCCAACATCAGCGCAGCAAACACATTGAACTACACATGCACTTCATCGAAAATCTCATTCATGACCATGTTCTTAAATTGAAATATTGTTCAACAGATGATCAAGTTGCAAACATCTTTACAAAGGCTCTCACAGAGGCGAATTTTACTAAAATTTGATTTATGGTTGGAGTTCAGGAAGTTGTTATTAAGGGGGGATAGGCTCTAATGCCTCCTTCCTTCTCCTATTGTGTCATATTTGTACATCCTTCAATCCTATCCCAAGTTTTTCTTAAGGTGGGGATGTTAGGATATTCCGACACATAGGAAATAGTTAAGTATAACTTGGCCTAGTGTAGAGTTAGGTAAAGTGTGTTTCTTTACATTGTACTTTTGTAACTTACAATTCAACAGTCATGATATGTAGTGATACGAAGGTTCATTCTATCCTCGGTATTACCGACACTTGATCCATGGCTTAACACTTGATTGGTCCATGATCTCTATTTAAAGAGCATGGAGGGTCATTTGTAGGGTAACCATTCATGAGAGAAGCTTATGTAAATTTTCATTCTTTTATTAATAAATTGCCTGAAGTGGCCAAGTTGGCTCAAGCTATGGACTGTTTCCCTCTTTGAGGGTTTTAACCACATCAAGAATACTAATGTATTGAGCTGTGATCTGTTTGTGAGCGGTGTCCTTTGGTGTTCTGTCTGAGGAACTTACCTTGTAAATTCCTACATCTGCAAACATAAAAATAAAGTGTAATGAGTGTATCTACATTGGTGAGAATAATGAAAATTGAAATAAATAATATACATTAATGTAAATTGAATAGAAATGTACCATAGCAAGAAGTGACTCATAAACTATGCATATGCTTTCAAAACCAAGTCTCATTCCTTGTTGCAACAAGTGTTCCATATTTTGTTTCCTACATGTTTTAAACTCCATTATAAATCATAGATTTTATATAAATGATTTTTTTGTTGTATTAATTATAAACTCGGAGAAATAAAACAACATAGATACTTACAAATTTCACAATTAATTTTTTGATATGCCAACATATACTCGCAACCCTTATTTAACCCAATGTCAATCAATTATTCCAATGGCTCTTCTTTGTATGTTAGTAACTATTTGAAGAATTTCAAGGATGGTTATTGTAAAACAACTTCAAATATACAAAAATAAAACCTTGAGTTGTAATAAGGAAATAATAACAATTACTCACAAACTTTGAAATCAACCCTTTTCTTCCTTGTCCTGTTTTATGTGTTGAATGAGTTCCATTTTGTTTTCTTTTCTGCAAGAAAATAATTGAAACTTAATATTTAATGCTAAATTATTTCTTTACATGTACAAAGTCAATCATGATTACATATATTTGAAGCACATTGTTGTTGAGATGGCTCCTCCTATGATGCATTTATGTCTATTTCTTTGAGCATCTTCTTGCACACTTTTTTGGACAGTCCTACTGACATGTTTCACATATCAACTCGTTGATCATTTGGGATTTTCATAATGTTATTGAAAAAACGTAATAAACTATTTTTATATTGATATATGAAAACTAAATATAACAAAATAGATATTAATAAATGAATTTTTTGTATTAATATATACATGTAATTCTAGAAAATCATTTTAATTAGGAATATTACCTTTTGAATGATTATTTTTTGTTGTTGTATGCTTTTGCTATTGCAAGTCTCACATGTCTCGTTAAAATTTTCTCTGGAAACTCTTCCTACAATTTCGATATAATTTGGTTCTTAGAATCATTGGATTGATTTTTGTATTGTAAGTGGAAAGTACATTTATAGATTCGTTCCACTAGATGCCTCATAGTTTTGTCAAAAAAAAAATCCCCCTTTCATTGACCTCTAGCACCACTCCAGATGAGCTAAGGACCAATTCAACATCAATTACATGTTCTATAATTTTTCTTTTCTTAGAACTACATTGATTTGTTCTTTCGTTGTTGCTATCGATAGAACATTAAACATATATGAATTAATAGATTGTTTTAAACGTGGTATCTAATATTGTTAAGTATATTAGAAATGAAAATAAAAATAAAATTGAATAATATTTTTTTCATTCACCTGATTCATCTTCTGCAATTTTTCTATTAGGATTTTATGCTCTTATACACTTAGATTAGAAATAATCTTATCGACTTCTTCATTTTGTGGCTCTGCACGACACACACTAACCAATACATATTAGTTAAACTTACATATAGTTCAAACATATTAATTTTGTAAATAATTTATAAAGAACTTGTCTTCTATGCTTTTTTTGATGTGCTATCATTGTGTCGATCAATATTTTTGTTACTTGACACCTTCTGAGACATTTTTTATCAATATACAACCTGTACCATTCAATATAGAAGCCATTAAATATATTTTACAAATAAATCAAATAAATTTCAGCCAAAAATAGCTATGGTAATTAGTGTGTTTATTTGAATAAATGCACCTATGCATTTATCCCATTAAACACACCACCGTGTTTATGCCATTAAATGCACTAGGCGCGGGGAAAATCTTAAGGATGGAAGTTTATCTCAAATTTTAGAAACCTTGGCGAATCTTACTGGTCCCTAATATGCAAATTATAAAAAAATTGTTGATATTTTTGTAGAAATATTTAGATTTCCAATGATTTTATATTAGTGAATATAATATTTTGGAGACTTTTAAAGTAAAATAATAGTGTACTATAAAATTTGGCCGAATCATTTTAAAAAAAATGGAAATTGGCAAACCTTTTTTTTGGGAAAAATCATGGAAAATTAGCCCACCTACGAATATTAGCCCCTAAAGTTTTCCTTTCCATTTAATTGTTCAGCACCATCATGGAAAAATATATTTTTTTAAATAATTTTAAACTATAACAGTGTGATTTGTAAGGCTAAATGTGTCACAATGATTTAACGGTGTTATTTGGAAGAAGCGTGTCGGTGCATTATTTACACCAGGAGCAACGACGAACAGACTGGATAGAATCAACAGTGTTAGAATATAATGGTGTGATGTATTACACTGGTCACATCGGTGCGTTATATTACAGAGGGAGCACTGCAGAACATATAGTCGTTATTTTTAACGGAGAGGGATGATAGAGTATGGATCTAATTTAATAAGTGATTCCCCTATTTTACATGTCAAAATCCCTATATATAGTAAGTACACAAACCCATTAAATCTAAAATGACTAAAATGAAAAACCCTAATAGTGAAGTGGTAGAGGAAGTTAAACCTAACGTGAAATTTTGCAAGAAGAGATAAGGGTTTAAGGTAAATATTGAATTTATTTATTTTTTTTTTTTCTGAATTTTAATTAAATTTAAATAGGAATAGAGATCATAAAATATTTACTAGTACAATCTGTAGTAAATTTTTTATTATACGGGTTTTTAATTTTTTTTCCTGAATTGTGAATAGGTATAACAGAAATTGTAAACAATTTTAACAATGAAATTTAAAGTTTTCGCTATCCATGATTTTGACTGAATTACCATACGTTTCAAATTCTTATCTTTCTATGATTCCAAAATATTTTGCTATTCCATAGCGCTCCCAGTATGTCTCTCTGGCAAATGATCTCTCTTTTAATAAAACCCTAACAGAAATTGTAAACTTTTTTATTAGTAAAATAAACAATAAAATTTAAAAAAATTACTATATAGGGTTTTGAGTGAATCACCATATCCTCTGAATAGTTTTGTTGCTTCAAAGTATTATGTTGCTACACAATGTGCTTGGTATGTCTCTAATCCAAATCACTCCCTTGAAATTTTGGGTAAAATATGAAATACTGAATAACTTTTTACTATTTAAAAGACTTTTCTAAATTTGATTTCAAAAAATAAATTGTCGCTCGTTTTTGAATTTTAGAAAATGAAAAAAAAAATCACTTTTTTTTTTTCAATTTATCTACACATTGATTATTTCGATAGTCAAGCACACTAGTGTGCTTATAGAAAAAGTGCACCAATATTGTCAGGGCACCAAATTTTTTCAACGCACCAACATGATACAATTTTATTTTATTTTATTTTCTAAATTGTTCAAATGGTGGGATTAATTTTTTAACGCAATAGTGCAGTTTCTATTTAAAAGCATTGATGCTCTAATTATTATAAGAGCACCAACTTGGTTGAATTTGTTTCTATTTGCTAAAATCCGGAAACAGATGCGTAGCGGTGTTGGCATTTTTGTACAAGAGCACCAATATGATAACATATTTTTTTTCGAAATGTCAGAAATTGGTGCAGGTATGATTTGAATGCCCTAGTGCTAATATTTTTTAAATGCATCAGTGCACTTTGTTCTGATAAGCACGTCGATAAGGTTTAAAATCTATGTATAACAATAATCACATTGTCCTCCTCATAAGGTATTGAGGCACATGCCTATAATCCCAAGGATTCAAAGTCTATTTTGTTGCAAAGATTTAGATATGTTGTGAGGATGGTATGCCTCACACAAAAGTGAGTCAAGAGTTAGGAGAATCCCAAAAGATTCAATAGCCATGAAGCATATAGAGGATACATGGCTTGAAAAATTCAAGGATGAAGTATGAAGTCTATGACTCAGCATAGCCTTGGATGGCATCAACCCATATTCCCTCCAAAACATCAACTATTATATTTGGACGGTAGTAGTGATCAATAAAAATATCCTTCCATGGTTGTTCGTGAAGAATGAACATCTTAAGTTGGCTCTCATAGTGTCTAGTACAAGACAAGTGAAAATATGGATGTCTACTTACAACCATTGGTAGATGAATTGAAGGAATTATGGGAAGGGATACATGTGTACAATGTATTAAGACCCATCGTAATAGAGAGGATTTTTACTTTGTATGGAATATGTGCTTACACCATACATGATTATCCCAGCTTAAGAGTTTTATTTGGTAAATTAATTTTTCATTAATTTGTTTATATACATAACAATATTGTTTCACATATTAATTCAATTCATTGTAGTTGTTTTGATATTCATGGTTGCTAATGGGCTCGGTTTACTGGAAGCGAACTTGAGGGCGCGATGATAGAGTTACAGAGGGTCTCGGAGGTTGCTTCAGATGGAGTGCAGTAGAGGAGGGAGCTCCACTCCCTCCTACAAGGAAGCAACGACTGGCAAAGGTAAGTCACCAATGGGTAAAGTTAGAAGTTCTGGTGAGGAAGGGGGGAAAAATAATGAAAAGGGGTCAGATGGGGCAAGAACTAGAGAGAATAGTAGCACAAAGGACAAAGAGGAAAAAGAAAAAAGCCAGGGAACAAGGGACAGTGATCAAAAGGGACTGTGTAGACCCAAAATGGAGATTACTCTGAGAATAGTGTTGAATGATCCTGCTCTGCAGGAGCACAGGGAACATATGGGGACGTACGCCATAATTTGCAAATTCATTGGAATTTGGCCATCTGAAAAGGCATTACAGACATGGATCAAACACCACTGGAAACCCAAAGGAGGTATTGAACTCCATCTCAGGTCAAAGGGTTTTTTTACCGTGGTATTTACTAATATTGAAGATAAAGACAGAATATTTGAAGGAGGACCCTACTTTTTCGCAGTTGCAGGCCTCTATATGAGGCCGTGGAAGATGAATTTCGTTCCAGAAAGGGAGACATTCACCTCAGTACCTGTTTGGGTAAGGCTCTACTCCCTACCCCTCGATTATTGGCAACATGGGTCGCTTGCTGCCATAGGCAATAAACTAGGTTGTTTTGTGAAATCTTCGGAAGCCACAAGAAGGGGTAAATATACTTCCTATGCTAGGGATTTGTGTAGAAATGGATCTATCAAGAGCTCTCCCAGATGAAGTAATCCTGGAAGTTTTTGACGAGGAATGGGTCCAAATGGTGGATTATGAGCATATCCCGTTTAGATGTCGTAGATGCCATGAACATGGGCACCTGATTAGAGATTGTCCCCTTAGTAAAGTAGACAATAAAGGAGAACAAAATAATGTGAAGGATTCCAAAATCTTTCAAAAAGTGGTAAGTAGAGGAAAAAGAGGCAGAAAGGGCTCAAGGCAACAGCACAGTGAGGGGCATAAGAACAACCCGAACAGGTTTCAAGTGCTGGAAGAAAAGGAAGAAATGACAAGTGAAGACCTAGCAATGGAGGAAGAACCTAAGGAACAAGAGAAGGGGGAGAACTACAACATAACACAGGAGATTTGTAATAGGAAAGAAACTATGAATAGGGAGACTGAAGCAAAAATGGACATGGAAATGACCCAAAGTGAAACAGATCTGGAAGACCATGAACTACAAGAAATCCTTGAGAAGGAACACCTAGATTTGGAAGGATTCTTAATACAAGGAACCAAGGGAGGGATAGATTCACTACCCCAAGAGGACTGCAACAGAATACAACAGTTGTTTTTATGGAAGACTCAGGAAAGAGGGTCAGAAACAGGATTAAACACTGACAAGTTAGAAATCAAAGGAGTGAAAGTAATGAAATCTGCCCCGGGACTAGCTCCTAGAAATGCTGGTAAAAAGAGAGGCTGGAAAAAGCAGAAGGAACTTTTCAATGAATGTGGAAAGCTAATGATAGATTCGGGTAAGATGAAAGACCTAACCAGTTACTCCTTTACAAATATTTAAATATGAAATTTACATCTTGGAATATCAGAGGTTTAGGAAGTAAAAGAAAACAAAGATTGCTTAGTTCTAGAATGAAACAAGATATGCCGGACATGATTTTCATCCAGGAAACGAAATGTTCAATTCAGAAAATAAGACTTATACACATCAAATGGCTCATGAGATATGAGTTTCTAGAGGTTAAAGCTGAGAACACAGCGGGGGGTATTCTTACTCTTTGGAACCCCCAAAGGATCAGCATTTTGGATGCAGAGGCATCAAGAAATTTTCTTTCAGTGGTCATTCAACCTGTTGGGGTTTCGGAAACATTCTTGGTAACAAATGTTTATGGACCTCAAAAATTAGAGGATAAACTTATATTGTTAGAAGCCCTTAGTGACCTCAGGAGAAGACAGATTGAAAAGCCTTGGACCTTGGGTGGAGATGTTAACATGATCAAAAGTCTCTCAGAAAAAAAAAGGGGGTTCCAGAATGCTCAACAAAGACTCTTTAGTGTTTCAAACATTTATAGACAGTATGAAATTGTTTGAGTCAGATTCAAGCAATGGCCTTTTCACATGGAACAATAAAAGAGGAGGTGAGGCGCAGGTAGCATCTAAGTTGGACAAGTTCATGATATCAGAGGAATTAAGGGTATTGATTCTCCTAGGAATAGACCCTTTAGATTCGAAAACATCTGGCTCTCCCATTCGGATTTCATTAGTAACATTGAAAAATGTTGGGCTGAAGACTTGCAAATACAAGGATCTAAGATGTTTCTTCTTTATAAAAGACTGAAGCACATTAATTTGAGACTTAAGGAATGGAACCAGAAAGATTTTGGTAACATTATTGAGGAGAAACAAGCAGTGGAAATCAAAATGCTAGAACACAATAAGGATCTGATAAATGAAGGATTTGATAAAGCTAAAAGTGAAAAGGCTGATAAATACCATCTAGTTTGGGAAAACTTATGCAAACAAGAGGAAATATTTTGGAGACAAAAGTCCATAATTCAATGGCTCAAGGAAGGAGAACGGAACACTAGATTTTTTCACAAATCCACAATAGCTAACAGAGCTCACAACAAGATCTCCATGATTAAAGATGAGGAAGGAGAAATCCAGACCACTCATAAAGATATTGAAGCGGTGCTTGTCGAACATTTCCAGACTATCACTCGGGAAAACATTCCTGACAGGGATCAGGCCATCAAGGGAATCACAGGGTATATCCCCAAACTGGTGTCCAGAGAGGAAAATTTTAACCTCAATAGACCAGTGGAGGAGGAGAAGGTCAGCGAGATTCTCAAAGATATGCATAATGGTAAAGCACCAGGCCCAGATGGGTTCAATGTGGATTTTTTTAAGGCATGCTGGCATATTGTCAAAGAGGACATTTTGAATGTGGTTGAGGATTCTAGGAGAAGAAAAACTATCTTGAAAGCCCTAAATACCTCCTTTATTTCTCTTATCCCCAGACAGGACACTGCTCAATCGACAGACAAGTTCAGACCAATTGCCTTATGTAATGTGGTTTACAAGATAATATCAAAATTAGTGGCTAATAGACTCAAACCTCTCCTCCCCTCGCTTATGTCTAAAGAACAATCAGGATTTGTGGAGGAAAGATAGATCCTTGACAACATTATTCAAGCATACGAGGTGGTGCACACGCTAACCAGCAAAAAACAGGCGGGGATGCTCATGCAATTGGATATTGCCAAAGCATATGACAAAGTGAATTGGAATTATATCAAGAAGGTTCTCTATGCCTTTGGGTTCGACCACAACTAGTTCAGATGGGTTATGGCACTGGTGTCCTCCTCCAGCTTTTCCATTCTAGTTAATGGATCCCCCTCAGAAATATTCAATCCTTCTAGAGGCCTCAGGCAGGGAGACCCTCTTTCTCCCTTCCTTTTTATTCTTATGATGGAAGGGCTTGGGAAATCTATCAAGCAGGCCAAGGATATAGGTAAAATAAGGGGTCTTCAAATTTCAGAGAATGGCTTTGTGCTGAATCATCAACAATTTGTTGATGATACCTTACTGCAAGGTGTTCCAACAGTCAAAGAGGTTTTGGCCTTCAAACAAATTCTCAAATATTTTTCCCTGGCTACAAGTATGGAAGTCAATCTCTCTAAATCAAAAATCTTCTTCTTCAGCACTAACATTGCCATCCAAAGAAACATCTCGAGAATTCTTGGATTTCAAAGGGATTCCCTCCCCTCTAAATATTTAGGAATTCCTCTTACTGCCAGACCCATGCATAAGAGTATTTGGGAAATGGCACTTAATAAGATGCAGGATAGAGTTAATAAGTGGACCTTCCGTGCCCTGAACCTGGCTGGCAGGTTAGTTCTGACAAAGGATGTTCTTCAATCCATCCCAATTTTTATGTTATCAGCGCTCCCAGCTCCAAAAGGTATCCTAGAGCAAATTAGAGACATTCAAAGAGACTTCATGTGGGGAAAGGAGGAAACTATAAAGAAATGGGCCCTGGCTTCCTGGGAAAAAATATGCAAACCCAAGAGTCAGGGGGGTCTAGGCCTGGACGATCAAGAGATTCTTTGTAAAGCTCTAGGTGCCAAACTCTGGGTGAGATGGGTGAAGGAGCCAAAAGCTCAGTGGGCCAGGATATGGAAAGAGAAGTATGCCAGCTCGTGGCACAATAATGATCTCATAAGAATGGCTGGAACTATAAAAGGCTCCTGCATATGGAACAGATCCTAGGAGAATAGATTTCTAATTCAAAAGAATAGTTTCTGGGAAATTAGAGCAGGAGATCTGGCTCTTTTCTGGGAGGACAAATGGCAGCAGGAACCAATTTTGTTAACAGAGAATTTTTTTAACCTAAAGCAGGAAACAGATGCCCAAGGGTTAATCAGAGTTAAGGATTTTTGGGATCTTTCACAGACCCCTGAAAAATGGAGAAGCTGGAGAAACATTGAATGTGGTGAGGACAGCCCCCTAAAAATCAAAGCAGAGGCTCTGGGGGACTTGCTCAAGAAAATGATGATCTTAAAAACAAAAGGGAAGGATCAATTGAGATGGGGTAATAACAAACAAGGAGCCTTTAATCTTAAGGAAGCTAAAGGTTGTTTGCTTGGGCTAAATTATAGTGTTCCAGATAAGACCTGGACACATCTTTGGAGGCAACAAGGTTGGATGAAGATCAATACTTTTATGTGGCTGGTTCATCACAAGAAAATATTAACTTGGGAGAATATTAGGAAAAGGGGAATTATGGGGCCCTCTAGATGCCAGCTCTGTGAGGAGCAAGAGGAGACAACGGAGCATATTCTCAATAGCTGCTCTTATACCACTTGGCTATGGGATTCGTTCTCTGCGATTTTCCAGCAGTCTGATAGGGACAGAGGAAGTATCATAAACACCCTAAACCACTAGAGAAACAACTTCAAGGAGAATGAAGTCCTAAATTTGGCCTGGACCTTCACACCCTGCTTTATTATCTGGAATGTTTGGAAAGAGAGAAATAAAAGAATTTTCAATAATGGGAAGT